>VMOF01000035.1:32072350-32234766 GCA_011764245.1 Trialeurodes vaporariorum
ACGGCTTTCTTTTCAAAAACAAAATTTTCGTACCATTATACCTTCTCAAAATTCTCATCTTCACATAACAAAAAATGTATTCCGACTTCATCGCTTCTGTTAAACATAGAAGGTGTCATCAGCATTTTTAACAGGATTCCTGCTGTTGCATTGACGATCTGTTTTAAAATCAGATGCGGTTGTCAGTGGCGGCTTGAGCGATTTGGTAACCATACGTTTCTTCCATTTAAATTTAAGAAAAACAAGCGATTCTTGTGGAAGTAGACAGCCTCCTGAACGATTGATAGTTTTACAATCGTTTAAATGAGGAGGGCGGTGTTGTCACATGGAGCTGTTGCAAACTTTTACTACATGCTTACATAGTTGATTATGGGGTAGAACCCCGAAAAATAACGATTAGTGCACCAAAAAATCACAAATCCACTCCCAACTCATAAAATGTTTTCAAACGCGAGACCGTAATGGCGGCCGTTGCCGCCTAAATCTTATTGCGCAATTATATGGTTCCTCTTCTTCTTGTGTGGTGTTGTGAGACCAACTCGTGAGTATGGATCTGATTGAGATTGAGAAACCCAATGTAATTGGCGGCAACAGACGCCATTACGGTCTCGCGTTTGAAAGCATTTGATGAGTTTCGGAGTGGATTTCGTGATTTTTTAGTGCGAATATCGTTATTTTTACAGGGGTTTACCCCAAAATAAACTATTAATAAGCCTGCACTGAAAAAAAAACCACTGCTAAAATCAACTAATTGCAATTAGTAAGTTGGAATTAGTAATTTCAAAGCAGGAGCGTGTTAAATTAACCAATATTATTGGGTTCTTTTAAGTATCCAAAAATGAGTTATATCAACTAACCGTCTATCTTCTTATTTTTACTAATTGTAATGTTGTTTCAAGAAAATAATTAGTTGCATTAAGAATTCGAAATAGTTTGATTTACTATTTAGTAAAAAGCGCCGTAAAATGTCGAGTTATGCAATTTGCATGACACCAGTTACTAATTGAAATGTTTGAATCCAGCATTTCATTTATTTAAGTTAAACAATTCAAACATGTGAGTCTACTAATATCGAGTTAAATTTAGCCTTTCACATAAAGCGCCGTTAAAGGTCGAGATATGCAATTTGCATGACACCAGTTACTAATTGAAATGATTGAATCCAGCATTTCATTTATTTAAGTTAAACAATTCAAACATGTGAGTCTACTAATATTGAGTTAAATTTAGCCTTTCACACAAAGCGCCGTTAAAGGTCGAGGTATGCAATTTGCATGACACAAGTTACTAATTGAAATGTTTGAATCCAGCATTTCATTTATTTAAGCTAAACAATTCAAATATGTGAGACTACAAATATTGAGTTAAATTTAGTATTTCACATAAAGTGCCGTTAAAGGTCGAGTTATGCAATTTGCATGACACCAGTTACTTATTGGAATGTTTGAATCCAGCATTTCATTTATTTAAGTTAAACAATTCAAACATGTGAGTCCACTAATATTGAGTTAAATTTAGCCTTTCACATGAAGCGCCGTAAAATGTCGAGTTCTCCATTTTGCATACCACCAGCTACTAAACTGTAATGTTTGAATCCAGCAATTCATTTATTTAACCTCCGCAATTCAAATATTTGAGTCTACTAATATTGAGTTAAATTTACCCTTCCGCATCCCAGAGTTGCGGTTAAGACCATTCTTCATTGTTTTAGATTAACTTTAGGGGGGGTTACCCCCTCCCCCCTACGGGCCCCCCAGGAGGGCTATCTCAAAAATTTCAAATAGTAACCCCTATCTTGTGATATCTCGTTCAAAAAGCCATAACATTCTAAGACTGTTTGAGGAAATCGAAGGTGAATATCGTTTTTCATTCCAGATAAATCGAAAGTCAAAGTTCGATTTCGACCCATTTTTAAATAATTAGATCTCCCATTTGGAAAGTCGAAATTTAAAAAGCTAGGGGGCTATCTACAAAGCAAGTAATTTTTAGAAAATTTACCATTTTTACATAAATTTAGACAAAATTTGGTTTTAGAGCCCCCCAAAAGTTATAAAAACAAGTTGCCCCTCGAGGGGTCTATCTCCAAAACTCCGAGGCACAACCCCTATTGAGTGACACATTGCTTACAAGAGCACACTAAACTGAGAATTTTAGCGCAAACCACAGGTTCGTATAATTCTTAGTTTTTGATATAGCGAATAGCAAAGTTGGATTTTCACCCGTTTTCAAATTTCGATGTATTGAAAACAAAAAACGATATTTACCTGCAGTTTGCGCCAAAATTGTTAGTTTAGTGTGCTCTTTGGAGCAATATATAACTCGATAAGAGTCGCGCTTCGGAATTTTTGAGAAAGACCCCTTGAGGGGCAATTTTTTTGATTAATTTTGGGGGGCTCTAAAGCCAAATTTTAACTAAACTTTTGTCATGATACATTTGATATTAACATTTGATATGTTTTTCTGAAAAGTACTTGCTTTTTAGAGTAATTTAAACACATACTTTTTTAAATTCCAACTTTTCAAATGGACGATCTGATTATTTGAAAATGGGTCGAAATGGAACTTAGACTTTTGACATTTCGAAAATGAAAAACGATATTCACCTTCGATTTGCGCTAACAGTCTTAGAATGTTATGCTTTAAACGAGATATCACAAAATAGAGGTTGTTATTTGAAATTTTTGATAAAGCCCCCCAGGAGGGCCCTCTTGGGGGGGTTTGACTGACCAAAAAAATTCATCTAAAACGATGAATGATGGTCTAAATCGTAACTTTTATCTCAACTCGTTAAAAAGTTAGACAGGGGGTGGGGGAAACATCTATGTTACACTTTCTACGTTGCCCCCAAAAAAAGTATTTACTATAACCCATAAGAAATAGTCAGTGGCCCCAAATTGGGGGAGAGCAGGGGGGGGGGGGGGCAATACCCCCCCCCCCCAAGGATTTCAATGTGGCCGAAAAATCAAGTCAGAGAGATTTTTTTGAAGATCACGGAAAAAAAAAAAAAAAAAAAAAAAAAAAAAGGGTCACCCAAAATTTTTGGAGGCCCCCCCCCCCCAATCAAATCAGAGAGAAAAGAGAGATTTTTTTGAAGATACACGGAAAAAAAAAAAAAAAAAAAAAAAAAAAAAAGGTCACCCAAAAATTTTGGGGGGGCCTTGCCCCCCCCCCGGTAAGTCTAAAATTGCGCCCCTGAAATAGTAAGATGAACTTCGAAGAATTAGTAAAATAAAAGAAATGCATGAGTTGAATGAAGTATGAAAATGATAAACAAACTTTTCCAATTAGTAACTTCTAGCATTGAAATTGTGAAACCGACCATCAGAAAAAGAAAGATGAACTGCGAAGAATTAGTAAATTCAAACAATTGCATGAGTTGAAGGGAGTATGAAAAAAAAACCCAAAAACTTTTCCAATTAGTAACTTCTAGCATTGAAATTGTGAAACCAGCCATCAGAAAAGTAAGATGAACTGCGAAGAATTAGTAAAATCAAACAATTGCATGAGTTGAATGGAGTATGAAAATGATCAACACAATTTTTCCCAATTAGAAACTTCTAGCATTGAGTAGTTGGATTTCATGAAACTATAATAAATAGGAAATATTCGTCGTGACTTTTCGCGAGCAATTCAGCTCAATGGATAGGACACTTGTCTGTCACCGATGCGGCCCGGTTCAAACCTCACCACCTTCAGGTAAATTTGTAACTCCAATTAATATAGTCTATATGTCTGTGTATGAAAATTCAACGTGTATCCTCTGTATATCGAAAAATTGTGTAATTACATGTCTAATACTGTTCCACAGCAACAATAACAACAAGTGAGATTAGCACCAGTTTCTCAACCAGAGTGCGCTATTTATTAGGGAATTTAGTAAATTAGAAAAATCAGCATTTCAAAAGGTTCTTTTATGTAAACCAATGAGTAAAATAAACTCCGAGACATTGGTGTTTTCAACTAATTACAAATCGTAAATACTACATTTTACAATTAGTCATTTCAAATGCTTCATGTGTTGCTTGAACTAATGAATTAGTAAAAAATAAGTGGAAGATAATTTTTGTGAATTAGTAAGTTCAAGTAATTATTTTGCAGATTCAAGAAATGAAAAGGTCAGTTGAACTATTCACAATTAGTAAATTTAAGCAAATTTAAAAATAGTAGAAACAACATTTAAATGTGGTGTCCATACTTTTAACTAATTGAATTAGTTGAATTAACTCTGAGCGGGTTTAGATCTAGCAATTATTTTTTTCAGTGTGTAGCGAAAGTTTGCAAAAGCTCTATTGATCAAGGAGCAACTGGCAGATATATAAATTACTGTAGGTAACTAATTGCAAGAAAATGTTTGGAATGACCGCGGAGCCTGTAAAAAAGGGGGAAAAGAAAAGTGACAGATCCCAGGAAAAGAAAATTGCATAATTGCATTTTTACATGAGAATGAAGTCAGGGTCGGACTGGCCAGGGCCGCTAGGCCGCGATTGCGGCCTAAAGTTTCGCTTTTGGAGGCCCAAGGAGGCCCGCAGCAGGGGCCTTCAATGGAGCCCCCGAATGGATAATAAAATGGAAAATTTAGGAATGAAAAAAAAAATATGTATCAAAGAAGACAGTAAATAGATTACACTAAAGGAAAACCATTGTAAGCAAATTTAAGATAGCTTAATAAAAGGATCTAAAATGCATCGAGACTGGCCAAGTCCGCTTTAGTCCACGATGCGGACCGACATTTGAAAAATCTGGGGCCCCGAACGTTTAAAAAATGAGCCTTCGAATAGATTAAAACGGGGCCCCCAAGCGGGTTAAAACAGGGCCCCCTAGTCCCCCAAAAAGTATCTAAAAATAAACTGGGAAGAAAATAAAAATACTGTCAAGAAAAAAAAAAAAAGACAATCCGTTCAATTTAAGCAAAAGGCGTCTTAGGAGTCTACCATTATGTCTTATTTTTTTTAAAAACTAATTTTCCTTTTTTCCTTCTTTTCAAAATCAAAACTCGCTAAGATGCTACCTCTACCTCATAAATAATTACTCGGTTCTCTCACAAATGGAACCCAAAACAACTCTTTAAAAATTGGGTTTTTTAAAAACGAAAAATTATCAAAATTTTCCGGGGAGGCCTCGGACCCCCCCCGTCAACAAATGGGGGTATTCCATACCCCATAGACCCCTCGGTAAGTAAGGCAAGTGAAAAAAATGACGACACTTACCTCCCCCCCCCCCCAAAATTAATGTCTGACTGCACCACCGAAGACGATAAGTTACTTTATCCTGACTAGAAGCCGCAGCCGACCATATGCTCTTGCTGATATTTGGGGGGGTTTAAAAAAGGACCAAGAAAAACCCGCTACGATCTGGATCCTTTAATAAGTCTTCGTAATAACTAAAAAAAGAAACAAAGAACTCTAATGATCAGTTGAAAATAGCGAAAAAACTGCTTTGTTTTAAAAAAATTTTTTAAAAAAAAGGTCTGAGGGGGTCCCAGAATGGGGGAGGGGCCCCCAAATTGACCGAGCGGCCCAACATTTAGAGAGCCAGTCCGACCCTGAATAAAGTCTCTTTACGTTAATGTGAAAAATTGAGGCACTTACTGTGCCTTAAGTTTCCATCGAAAATTTATTTATGTTAAAAGTCTTGATTGCCACAAAAATGAACCATTGAGTGACGAGTAGAAATGGTTGCATCCTGCTTGGTGTAAGGAAAACCTGACTATATTCAAAGCGCTGGCGATGGTCGTAGAGATGAATCGCAGACGGATCGTTGCACATCGGTTTCTTGTGCTCTCTCTTTTGTTAAAATGCATGTACAAAAACAGTTAAAGTCATTAAGATCTCAGTAGATAATCCTCGAACGCAATCGTAAGTTTGTAGATAATCCTGGGAAAAAAATCGAAAAATCCAACAGATTTTAAAAATCAGAATATAGTAAATTAAAACGGAAGTATGACATGGGTTTCCATGATCACGGGCCTAACGGTGGCCGGCATGTAATAAAAGCGTATGATTTATTTGGCAAATGACTAACCATCATAAAGCGCCAACTTCCGAAAACAAGGTAGGTACGCCAAAAGTGTAAAAGGGAATTTTGAAATGTTGGTCCGAAAGCGCCGATGAGTTGCGGAGTAAAATGGTCCAAAAACACTGAAAGGGGAAAAAAATGATGATTCCAAACTCAAAGAGTCAAAAAAGGAAAAACAAACAAAAAGTTGTTGAAAGCAAGAGCAAATGTTGTGGGAGCCTCTCGGCTGTCGCGCAAAAATGTGGTGGCCTTAGATGATTTAGCTGCCCTGCGGGCCGATCATTTACTTCATCGTTAAACCGATCGTTAAGACTGTGTACGAGTGATTCTTTTGGGTCGAATATTGTAAAACTTAGCCGTTGCTATGGTAACCATCGTTTTAGTGTCCGTTTTTTAAAGGTTACTCATGAATAACCTTTATACATATAACGAGGCTCTTAACGATGGTTACCATAGCAACAGCCAAGTTTTATAATTTTCGCCCAAATAGCATCGCTCGTAGAAAATTTTTAACGATCGGTTTAACGATAAAGTAAATGATCGGCCCGCTGGATCACTGTTTCTTCTATCGATCCTTTTCTAAACATCGTTCAGTCGAACGGATTTTCAGTTCAATGCAGGTAGAGCTTTTTTCTGAGGGGGGAGGGGTGTCAGAGTTAAACTTCATAGCATTTTCTTAATTCTTTTTATGGAGGATTATTTGGATTATGTTCAGTATCAACTTAGAACCTTTACAGTAGCATTTCCTAAGGGCGGCATTTGAAGGTCACAGTTGGGAGGACTTGAAAATGACGATTTTTTTATGGATAGTCATCAATTCCAGTCGTTTAAAAGCTAAAGGATATTTCTCCGAGTTAACCGGCCATATCCTCACTTACTTATCAGAGTTTCTGGTAGGAAGGCTGGGGGGTGGGTTGATTCTTCCTTATTTACGCATCCTATTTCCATTTTTTTTTCAACTTTAGCAAACACTTTTTTCAAGAAAACTTGAAAAAGTCTCCAATAAAGATATCACATAAGGGGTTCATATTTGAAAATTATAGGCAATTGGCGACATTTTTTCTCCTATAATTTTTTTCCAAAAATCCCTTATTCTTTCATTTAAAAGGGGCTTTTTGGAATTTCTTTGAATGGGCCCTTGTGACCACCCTGTTCAAAATTATTAAAAAATCATTACAGATTCTGAAAGAACAGATCAATCCCTTTTCGATTGATGTGCCACATGTTACCTTTAAGCAAAAAAAAATGACGTGTTTTTGGCGAAATCAAAATTTTTCGGCTTAATTTGCTCAAACCATGGAATCGCGCCAACGGGTCTGTCGCAAACTTTTGCTACAACGATTAAGAGAGAATAAGTCCAAAAAAAGAGAGTTTGAAAAGTCCACGGGTGGCATCAGAAAGTCAAAAAACAATAATAAACTCACAAGAGGCGTTTAATGGAATCCAAGATGGCGGGAAATATCGAGCAATTTGTATGCATGCACCACGAACATCCAAGGACAGCCAACCTCACAATATCGATCACAACCAATCACAACGTAAACAAACACATAACCTCTACCTCCAGTGAGGTTGTCAAAGTTGGCCATCCTTGGATGTTCGTGGTGCATGCATACAAATGCTTGATATTTCTCAGCCATCTTAGATTTCATTAAACGCCTCTTGTGACTTTATTATGGCATTTTATGACTTTCTGATGCCACAAATGGACTTTTCAGACGATTTTTCATTAGATTAAACACTCTTAACCGTTGTAGCAAAAGTTTGCAACAGACCCATTCTGCCAATTAAGCCGCAAAATTTTTATTTTGCAAAAAAACCCATTTAATTTTCGTTTTAAGGAAGCATTCAACTCGAATAAAGGATATACAGGGTGTTTCACATAACCTGCTCACTGTGGTTTTCTTGAACACATGACGATAAAAAAATCGAGAAAAATCGGGTTTTATACTAATTCGGACGTGAAGTTTTATTTAAAAATACTGTCACAACCCAAAATTTGGTTTTTGGGGGTTTTTTAGGGGGGGGGGGCAACCCCCGAATCTCGAAAATTTCAAATGGCAACCCCCATCTTGTGATTCCTCATTTGAAAGGGCGTAAAATTCTAAGCATTTTGGCTTAAATCGGAAATCAATATCTTTTTTCGTGTTCGAGATATCGAAGGTCGAAGTTCGATTTTGGACCCATTTTCGAAAATTTGTAACTCCTACAAAGAAAGTTGTAAAACAAAAATCTGCGCATGCAAAATACTCTACTCGATGAGTACTTTCAAGAAAACAATACGAATTTAGAATCAAACAAATTGTAAGCCAACTTTTAGGCACCTTGAAAATTTTGGCGGGAAAAACCCCCATACATCAAAATTTTCAAATGGCAACCCCTATCATTTAACGTCCATCCCAGTAAACATTTCCGGTCTTACGAGCATCTTGAGCTGATCTAAGGCAATTGACTAGATAGTCTAGAAGTTCTGCATTTTACCTGCAAATGTCCGCCTGTTTCGGATCTTCTAGTGATCCGCACAGATGATCTTGACATGGTCTGGAGGATATCTGAAGACGACAGCCTGGATAGCTTTTCAAATTGTATTGCAGACAACTGGGAGAGGTTCCCAAATTATTGTTTTTCAGATATCTTCAAGACCATGTTAAGATTTTCTGCACGAATATCTTGAGCATATCTGGAAGTTGTCTTGTGCACAACTGGGAGGCTGACCCGGGGTTTATATGACTATCAGATATCCTCCAGACCATGTCAAGATTATCTGCGCGGATCGCTAGAAGCTTCGAAACAGGCGGACATTTGCAGGTAAAATGCAGAACTTTTAGACTATCAAGTCAACTGACTTAGATCAGCTCCAAGATGCTCATAAGATCGGAAATGTTTCAAGATTATTTGCACGAATATCTTGAGCATATCTGGAAGTTGTCTTGTACACAAATGGGAGGCTGACCCGGGTTGATGACTATCAAAATCCTCCAGACCATGTCAAGATTATCTGCGCGGATCGCTAGAAGATTCGAAACAGGCGGACATTTGCAGATAAAATGCAGAACTTTTAGACTAAATAAAAAGCGCACTCTGGGTGGTGATTCTTGTAACTCATTATAAATTATTCCATCTAGATTGGTACCACATGTTGCAGAGTCCTGGATAGCACATTACACACATATTATTAGCTGTAGAAGAGATACATTGAAGCAGGGGCGTGCCGTGGTTTCCCAAAAAAGGGGGGGGGCAATAATGCAATCTTGCCATCCTCCGCGAACAAAATGAAAAATTTAAAAGACCTTTTTTTTTTTTTTTTTTTTTTTTTTTTTTTTTTGAATTTTTTTTTTCTTTTCTTTCTTTTTTTCTTTTTTTTTTTTTTTTTTCTTTTTTTTTTTTTTTTTTTTTTCTTTTTTTTCTTTCTTTCTTTTTTTTTTTTTTTTTTTTTTTTTTTTTTCTTTTTTTTTTTTTTTTTTTTTTTTTTTTTTTTTTTTTTTTTTTTTTTTTTTTTTTTTTTTTTTTTTTTTTTTTTTTTTTTTTTTCCTTTTTTTTTTTTTTTGGCCCCGATTTTCCGCCCCCCCCCCCCCCCTTCTCGACACGCCCCCGCATTCAAGATACATACACAGAACAAAACAGAAAGAGTTGACAAAGTATACCAGAAGTTCCGAGATTTGAACCTGGGCCGCTGCGGTGGAAGCCAAATACTTTACCCGATGAGCTACGCCGGCTCGCGTAGTAATGGGGCAAATTAAACTTATTTAAAGGAGTGGAATCTTCATACTCGTATAATATCTGGAGAGTATCTGGACTTACAAATCCAGAATTGAATATCTTCAGAATATCTGGAGATTATCTAGACTTACAAGTCCAGAATTGAATATCTTCAGAATATCTGGAGAGTATCTGGAAATTTCAAGTTCAGAATTGAATATCTTCAGTATATCTGGAGAGTATCTGGACTTACAAGTTCAGAATTGAATATCTTTTGAATATCTGAGAGTATCTGGACTTACAAGTCCAGAATTGAATATCTTCAGAATATCTGGAGAGTATCTGGAATTACAAGTCCAGAATTGAATATCTTCAGAATATCTGGAGAGTATCTGGACTTACAAGTCCAAAATTTAATATCTTCAGAATATCTGGGGAGTATCTGGAATTACAAGTCCAGAATTGAATATCTTCAGAATATCTGGAGAGTATCTGGACTTACAAGTTCAGAATTGAATATCTTCAAAATATCTGCACAGTATCTTAGTTAACTTGTTAGATGTTGTATATTGAGAAGACAACTTCCGGAGCACACAGAAGCATGTGCCGTATCAAGTTGTCTCCAAAAGAACTGAAAGTTATCTAAATTTTATCGTGTGTTTACCAACATCTTGCAGTTATTTTGCAGATATGTTACGGCGCGCATATTATCTTGAAGTCATCTTTCAGACATCTTTCATGCCCAGATATTCACAAGACCATCTTGAGACCGGAAATGTTTACTGGGATGCGAAAAGGCGTAAAAAGTCGTGCATTTTGGCGCAATCAAAAGTTCAATATCGTTTTTCTTATTCGATATATCGAAAATCGAAGTTCGATTAGGACCGTTTTTCGACCCTGTAAAAAATGGATCCTATCGTGTGATACATCATTTGAAAGCGCCCAAAAAATCAAGAATTCTAGCGCAAACCGGAAGTCAATACCTTTTTTGCGGTCGAGAATCGCAAGTCAAAAATTTTAAAGGGGGGCCCTAAGCTGGGACTAAATTTTTACTTGCAATATCTCGACCGCAAAAAAAGGTATTGACTTCCGGTTTGCGCTAGAATTCTTGATTTTTTGGGCGCTTTCAAATGATGTATCACACGATAGGATCCATTTTTTCAGGGTCGAAAAACGGTCCTAATCGAACTTCGATTTTCGATATATAATAAGAAAAACGATATTGAACTTTTGATTTCGCCAAAATGCACGACTTTTTACCCTTTTCGCATGAGACGTTCAATGATAGGGGTTGCCATTTGAAAATTTTTATGTATCGGGGTTTTCCCGCCAAAATTTTCAAGGTGCCTAAAAGTTGGCTTACAATTTGTTTGATTCTAAAATTTGTATTTTTTCTTGAAAGTACTCATCAAGTAGAGTATTTTGCATGTGCAGTTTTTTTTTTTCGACTCTTTTCGTAGGAGTTACGAATTTTCGAAAATTGGTCCAAAATCGAACTTCGACCTTCGATATCTCAAACGAAAAAAAATATTGACTTCCGATTTAAGCCCAAAAAGCTAGAATTTTACGCCCTTTCAAATGAGGGAACACAAGATGGGGGGTTTCCATTTGAAAATTTTTGAGATTCGGGGGTTGCCCCCCCCCCCCCCCGAAAACCCCCCAAAAACCAAATTTTGGGTTGTGACAGTATTTTTAAATGAAACTTCACGTCCGAATTAGTATGAAACCGATTTTTTCTCGATTTTTTTTCGTCATGTGTTCAAGAAAACCATAGTGAGCAGGTTATGTGAAACACCCTGTATAAATTTGAACAAAGCGTTGAGGCTACAGAGCACAGTAGGACAGTAGGCGAGTAGGCAGCCGGATAACGGGCTAAAATCGGACTTTCCTTCCTCAACCTTGGTGAAGTTGGGAAATTCGCTGATCGTCGCGTCGCTTAGGCGCAGACCGCAGTACTGTGTGACTTATTAACGCAGCCGAAGGATCACTTCCGATAGTAAACCGGACTGCGCGACGCAGCTGCGAATGAGACCTATGCGCGCAGTAATAAACACGAGTTGTTGTAGAGCGCACGCGCTGACGCGACCGCGCAGATGCATCTGACGACGTGACGTGACGCGTTTTTTGGTTGCATTCCTGGTCTATTGAGCTGTCAGCCGAGTGAGCCGGTGCGTGTGAAAGGCCCTGAGACGGCCTTGAAAGTTAATGACACGTGTCTAGTCGCGTACAGCTAGATGCTGCATCTTTCTCAATGCAACCCGAGTTGAGCTCCCACTGGCATCAGGACAACCTACTTGAGCTGTTCCCAAACATAGTCGCCCCCCCCTTTCTCTTCTCTCTCTCTCTCTCTCTCTCTCTCTCTCTCTCTCTCTCCTCCCTCCCTCTCGGTCTATACGCTGTTAAAAAATTGTTTGAAATGCACTGAAAAACAGTGATGAATTTAACTGTTCACTCATACTTAGTTTTTCAAAGTTTAGTCAAGACCTAAGTAGTAAACAGGTTGGTTTTACTATGGTAAACTATCTAAATTAACACAGCACGGAGGCTCATAAACTATTTTAAGCGGTGAGGGGAGGCCTCTCTAGGAAACTCAACTACCCCTAAATTTTAATCGGTCGTAACTTTGGTTTGAAAAGTCGGATTGACTCGCGGTTTGAACCATCATTTTTCTAGATTCAAGACCTGTTTAGCTACGTATCGCTCAAGTTTGGGTCATTTTTCTGAAGGTCCCCCCAAATCTTAAAACGGCCGCCATTTTGAAAGGAGTTAAGTTTTACAAATTTTGGGGGCATCATTTTTTTCGTCTCTTAAAGACCTTTCAAATGATGTATCACAAGCCATACCTTTACGGTTGAAAATTTTTACGTGGGGCTCCCCGAAGCCCCAAAATTTTGGGGTGAGGGGGCTTTGTACCCTTTTTCACAAAAATAGGCATAAGATACATCAAAAGAAAGCCCTTGGTCTGCCCTTTCAGAAACTTCTTAGTTTTTTCAAATCCAATGATTTGGAGGGTCACAGCAGTGGTCAATCAAACATTGCCCCAAAATTTTTCAAAAATCACCCCTAACTCAGTAAAGAGTGATTTTTAGAAAAAAAAACCCAAGTATAAAAAAGTATTGTTTTTTCATGCCGTAATAGATTCAAATGTCAAAACATAACCTGTCTATTTGAGTTTTTTAAGATACGGGTATCCACCCCCCTCAATAACCCCCAAGGGGTGGTTTTGGGGGGCTGAAAATATTTCCCCGAATTCTTTGGGGTTGATATACGTTACACGTGTTTTACCGAATTTTCATATTTGCCTTAGTTTGGCCACAATAAAAGCTGGCCAGGTGGTCTGAAACACCCTGTATAATGTGTGTCTTTATCCCCAATTTATGCCGCGAGTGAAGCCGGGCCCCCGATGGCTCGATAGTCGATTCTGTTAGATTGCGTGGGCGATAGAATGCTGGATCGACTGTCGAAGTCCTGGCAATCCCTAACACAGTCCACTACAAGACCCCGGACTAAACATGGCCCAGTCCGGGACGGATTTGATTGAAACGGTCCTTTGGTTTTAATTTTACGCCATTTTTTCGGAATCGCCCTCCCGTTCCACGTGCAGTGCTATTTGCCGTGTTAAACACGTGCTAAAGTCGACATGACACGCCGTGCTCGGGAGCGGTGACATACGCTTAAACGCTTAGACAAAATGCTTAAACGGAAAAAACGCCTTTTTTGTACTGCTTTAAATACTTACATTTTTGGATCAGATGCCTGGAAATTATACGCCTTTTTGCTTTATTTATTGACTTTTCCGAGTCCCCAAACAATATGGGTAACCTGAGCCCCTTGACGGTCCCAAAATTTAGTGGAGATCCTGCCGCTTGGCCTACCTTTTACAATTTGTTCAACGCCGCAGTCCATATGCACCCAACTTGCTCCAAAACGGTCTTTTTTCAAAGATTATTGTCTTATCTGACCGAGGAGCCCCTCTCTATGATTGGCACTATGGACATCACCGAAGCTAATTATGACGCTGCGTACGAAATGTTAAAAGATAGGTATCAGAGCGAGAAGAAATGTATTTTACGCCATTATCAAGGGTTTTTAGAATTACCTTCAGTGACGAATTCCGCCCATTTATCTGGCATGTTGTCGAAATTTTAAGTGCACGACGCTAACGTAAAATTTAGAGCATCCTTCGAAGGTTTAATGTTATCTTGGATGTGGTGCTACTCGCAGTTGTAATTTTTATTTTATACTTTGCTTTTTATTTGAATCTAATTACAAAATCATGAATTGCTTTTATTTTTAGTTTTTATATTCAAGTTGTTCAGACATGGGGGACACCCCCGCCCTCGCCCAAGCGGACCCTTCTGGGAATGTTTAGAGGATGGAATGCCCCCTCCACCAAAGCTTGTCTGAAGCTCAAAGGTCTCTCTTTTTGGACGCATAGAGACAACACTCCTTTTTACTCATTTGATGCTGGTTTGCGAATGCTTTCACTTCACTTATGCTGCGATCATATTGGTTTTTGCGTTTAATAGATTGACTTACCTTTGGGACCGTGAAGAATCACAAACCACTGCTGTTTTGTTTTCAGATTTTCTGTTAATCATATGGAAACCTTCTTTAATCCCCATTGTGTATAAAGATGCTCGGACAACTGGATCGACCCCCTAAAACAACCTTTCATAGGTTGTTTCTTGGTGTGGTTTTATCCATACATAGTTTTATTTGGAATGACACTGTGCCTCTAGTGTATCCTTCTTGGGGTTACAATAGCAACGATATGGTTTATTACTGTACCACTCAAGCTCCAGCCTTTGGAACACTTTGTGGAGGAATATCTCTGCCGGAGTAACTGTAGAGTGTAGATGGATGAGACCAAATGGTTTATCCAATGTAGTAGTCCCCGTAGAAGGAAGAGTGAAAATTAACCCTAATATCATATTGAGAAGATTTGTCACTAGGTTGGAGCTATCAAGGACAATTTTAATAGTTGGTTCCGCCTTGATTGGTATGTTTCTTTCTGGGACTTATGGCCCACTTTGTTTCGTAGCTGCATACTTTACCTTAGCAATTGAACCTCAACTTAATCAATGCATTGATTCAACGGCTAGAACGACTACATTTAGAGATGGAGTTTACAGGGTTAATAAAACGATGTTTGGAGTGACATTTGAAAACGGTATTGGTACAGTTATTAACGGTGTGTTGCATGTCCCTTACCACGTTTCTAAGGGGATTGATATAAATTATGGCAAAACTCTTGTCAAGCCATATTATATGAACCCTCCAGAAGATTTGGAAACTTATGGTGGGCCCCTTAGTTTGGTTAATCCTAGACCTGACGATGAAATTCATGTTAATTCAGAAACTGATGATAGTATAGTTTCGTACTCGATAACTTATGGTTCCGAATTCACGGATCAGGTGTTGACGTGGCTGGGTAAGTCAAATCCAGGTGAATTAGGATCTCCTGTTTACGCCAAACGTAAGGGTAAATGCCAATTTTTGTCATTAACTCCATTGCTATTGAGAAAAAAGTAAAAGTAGTTATTTTATTATCAGGGATTCTGCACACGCGCTTCGACCCCCCCCCCCCCCCCACCCGCACTGCGGTATCACCAGAGCTTCTAATATTTGACTATCACCAAGCTTTTACAGATTTTTTTTTTCTATTTTCTGTTTTTTGCATTTTCCTTTCATGCAGCAGTCGTCCAAGTCCAGTTTCAGCTCCAATGAGCCACTTAGCGACCGACAGGACACGGATGAATCAGTTTTCTCCCTAGCAGCGAGTCTGTCTGATGGGGATCTTGTTGATTTGGCCCCGGGGGCAGCCTCCACCCCCCTTGTCCCGGCTCCCGCGCCTCCCCCTGCACCCTGTCAGAGCCCTGTCGCTCTTCTTGCCCCCCCCACGCTTTGGTTCAAGCCCATCCTCCCACCTCTGTTGCAGTTCTACCTTCTCCACCCCCCCCTGCTCAGAACCTCTTCTGTGCCGCTCTCCCTGCAATGCCGCCTATCGTCCGGTGCAACTTTTGCGACCAGCGCAGCGCCATACAACTCTACAGTGCCCCCACTTGTTGTCGTCCCCGAGCCCCGATAGGGCCAGGGTAGTTGAAGTGGCCAGGCGCGCCTACCTTGGCCGCCATCGGCATGCAGGGTGCAATAGCAATAAGGGCTGCGCGCTTTGCGGGGAGCGCAACCACACTTTGCTCCATGCTTCGTGTTGAAAATTGAAGGTTATGTTTAAATGATAATAATAATGAAACAAATAAGAACAACAAGAATTGCAGGATAGAACGAATACTTTTATTTTGGTCAAACACGGGTGATATTCGGAACGAAGTTCAAGGCAGACTGAATAGCAGAAGAGGGATGATTTGGAGCGTTGGTCTAGATGATGAACCCCAGCCTCAGCTGTAAGTCGTAAAAATCAGTTCAAGTGTCTTAGGATGCTGTAGGCGTGTGAACAAAATATAGGGGAGACAGTGAGCTCACAAAGTCTGTCTAGTTTTAGGAATACTTAGCTTGACAGCATTTAATATGAAAATCACAATTTCCAACACCCTCTCTTGATTTTTATATTAAAATAAAGTACTAAGAAAAAATAATTGTTTCTTCACCAGATCTGCTGCATTACACCTCAATATGTTCACACCAAAAAAAAAATTAAATCGTTAAACGTGCCTTTATCACACGTTTCTGCTTTTACCAAAAAAATATTAGTTCATCGTGCCTTCACCACACGTCAGTGCTTTTACCACACAAAATATATTTCATCGTGCCTTTAACACACACTGCTGTGCTTATACCACACAGGATAATTCATTTAAATACTTCGTGCCATTACCACACGCTTCTGTGTATTTACCACACAGGATAATTCATTTAAATACTTCGTCCCATTACACCACGCTTCTGTGTATTCACCACACACTTATGTGACTTTATCACAGGACTTTTTATGCACCTCGTGTCTTTACCACACGCTTCTGTGACTTTATCACAGGACTTTATATACACTTCGTGCCTTTACCACACGCTTCTGTGACTTTATCACAGAATTTATACATTTCGTGCATTTACCACACGCTTCTGTGACTTTATCACAGGACTTTTTATACACCTCGTGTCTTTACCACACGCTTCTGTGACTTTATCACAGGAGTTTATATACACTTCGTGCCTTTACCACACGCTTCTGTGACTTTATCACAGGATTTATACATTTCGTGCCTTTACCACACGCTTCTGTGACTTTATCACAGGATTTATACATTTCGTGCCTTCACCACACGCTTCTGTGACTTTATCACAGGACTTTATGTACACTTCGTGCCTTTACCACACGCTTCTGTGGCTTTATCACAGGAGTTTATATACACTTCGTGCCTTTACCACACGCTTCTGTGACTTTATCACAGGATTTTATATACACTTCGTGCCTTTACCACACGCTTCTGTGACTTTATCACAGGAGTTTATATACACTTCGTGCCTTTACCACACGCTTCTGTGACTTTATCACAGGATTTATACATTTCGTGCCTTCACCACACGCTTCTGTGACTTTATCACAGGACTTTATATACACTTCGTGCCTTTACCACACGCTTCTGTGGCTTTATCACAGGAGTTTATATACACTTCGTGCCTTTACCACACGCTTCTGTGACTTTATCACAGGATTTTATATACACTTCGTGCCTTTACCACACGCTTCTGTGACTTTATCACAGGAGTTTATATACACTTCGTGCCTTTACCACACGCTTCTGTGACTTTATCACAGGATTTATACATTTCCTGCCTTTACCACACGCTTCTGTGACTTTATCACAGGATTTATACATTTCGTGCCTTCACCACACGCTTCTGTGACTTTATCAGAGGACTTTATATACACTTCGTGCCTTTACCACACGCTTCTGTGGCTTTATCACAGGAGTTTATATACACTTCGTGCCTTTACCACACGCTTCTGTGACTTTATCACAGGATTTATACATTTCGTGCCTTTACCACACGCTTCTGTGACTTTATCACAGGATTTATACATTTCATTTACATCGTGAAATGCATAAACTTTCAATACAGTAATTTGTTTCAAATAAAAAATATCATTTGAATCAATGTCTCACACAGTTTTCGTGCTTATTGCCTTTTAAAGGCTTCGTGAGCACGTCAGCTATCATTTCATCCGTTGACAGTTACTTTTAGTTTAGTCTCTTTTCTTGAACCACTGTCCGAATGAAATGATGTCTTATGTCTGCTTCATTCGACTATAAATCGGATAGGGTTGTCTGCCAATTTTTTGGGCTCCCTGATTATCGTTGAACAAAGTCACATTTAAATGCTCATTGAATAATTCAAAGGAAAGGTTTTGTATAAAACACGCTTCCTTTGCGGCTTCTGTGAGACCCATATATTCGGCCTCTGTGCTCGATAGGGCCACAGTTCATTGTTTCCGGCTCTCCCAAGAAACACCAGGCGCACCCCCATAATAGTAAACCAAAAAAAGGGAGAAAACCGTGTAATACAAAAAATCACCACCCCAATCAGCGTCTACGTAATCACATACCCTTGCCAGTTGCCAGTTTTCTCAAAAGTCAAATTTTTATCCTTAGTACCTTTTAAATACCTTAACACACGTTTGACATTTTTCCAATGAGTCTCAGTTGGACATTGGTTAAACTAACTTAGATAACGTACTGCGTACGCTTTATCAGGTCTAGTGCGTATAATTAGGTTTATTCGTCCACAATGTAATTTTGATACAGTATATCAATTTTTGCGTCGTCTTACTTTTTATGGACCCCCTCAACTTGGGTTCGTATTTATAATGGCGTTTTTGGTCGCCTTGCAATTCATCATTTATTTTACGAACAAACTACTGTTCTTGGTTAACTAAAAAAGGTTCGTGTCTACTAGTCTCTTTTCATGTGCATGCCTAAGCAACGACTGATTATACTTATATTTTTTGATGTTTTGTTCATGCATTAACATTTTTTTTAATTTCAACCCTTTTTTAGTTCTTATCGTTTCAAAACACAAATGAATCGTCAAAAAATAAATAAGCGAAAATTAAAAATGAATTCTTACTGATACAAAAAAAGTACCCCAACTTAGATTGCTGATGGAAACCCCAATTTTTCAATTTTTCATCTCCATTTTATTCCAGGCTTTGGATGCCTGTTTTTTCACCGATGCAATGCCCCCTTTTTGTTAGGAAGCATATACTCAACGTTCATTTCTTCTTTTGAGAAAAAAAAACACTCTAGCTGTTCCATGTAAACTTCTTCCTCGAAGTTTTCATTAAGGAATGCAGCGTTTACATTGACATGTTCAATATTCAAATCTTCCTCTGCGGCTAGGGCAAAAGAGGAAACAAATTGTAGAATTCTTGACAACTGGAGAAAAAAAAATTGTCTGATTAATAATCAATGCCTCTTTTCTGAGTGAAAGCCTGTGGCTTCCATTTTCTCTATAGATCTGTGTCCACCTCACCGTTTTAATCTCTCTTAATTGTGAACACCCATACTTATATGTTTTCTTTTATTGCTGCTTATTTTTCGGTCGGTCAACCAGTTGCCAAGTCTCATCGTCAAGAAAAAAAGCAAAGGAATTCCTCATGCATTTCTGCGTGTCTTTTATCTCGGTTTGGTGACGTCTTAGCCTCGTTCAAAAGACATTGGTTTCACCCCCTCATTTGCCTTCATTAGATGCTCACAGTTCCTGGTTCGGGTACCGCTTGGTTGTCTCTCTCTCTCTCCTCTCTCTCTCTTTCTCTGAGGGTACCTGCTCTCACATGGTTGTCCCTCTCTCTCTTTCTTTCTCGATATTCTCTCTCTCTGTCATTCCCAAACTCACCCTCCAAATGCGATGTTTGCTGTTTGTTGGCCGAGGTCAAGGTCTTCTCCGCGCAGTCAGTCAGTCGGCGGAGGAGCTCATTCACCGAATGCTCAAAGTCCGAATTGACGAATGTTCATTCTCCGACGGCTCAAATTCCGACTCGTTTGGAGAGCGGCTCAAACCTCGAATCCAGTTGTTTCATTAGACAGTACCACGACAGCTGTGATGACAGGATAAGATTCGAATTTCGACGGAATGTTTTCCTTTGGTATATTATTCCTTCGTTTTTTTCCTTGTTGGTCAAATGAGAATGAGGAGGGACACGGGACTTTCTACGGGACACGTTAATATTCTTTTTAAGGTTAGACTTTGGACTATTTCCACTGCAAGTCCTGTCTCTGCTTAAATAAATTACAAATATTAAATCGGAAAATCCGAAAGGAACAAGTAATCTGAACTCATTATTATTTTGTTGTCGTCCACCGTCCACGGCCCAGTATCAGTATGGTTCGTTGACTATTGTCATATATAACACATATACTGATGATGTCCCGACATTTTTTAGAACTTAGAAGAAAAGTTACTCGCTTTTTTTTTAAACGGTAAATTCTCGCAATGATCCTTCCACTGCTTAAATATTCAAGTGTATTTTTTTTTTTTTTTTTTTTTTTTTTTTTTTTTTTTAAATACATTGAAATTGACTTCTGTTAGTTCTATTGGACCATTGAATCTTCTTACTTTTTCACACTACTTTCCAAAGTTAGACATTGGAAAAGTATAGCGATGGCGCAGAGATTTTCAGGGTATTTTGTTTCGATAGTTAGCCTCTCACGACTAATTCAATCATGAAAAAAACAAAATAATTATCATGCCTCTCATCATGCCTATTACAGAATACTATCCTAGAAAATATTTTCCAATAACTTTTAATTCTGACTGAGAGAGATTTATGCAAAAAAATTCTGCGGCGTCAGTCAATCAGTCTGTTAGTCCGACCCTCAAATAATTTATTGGATCATTAGTCCGTTGGCATCCAGATTTTGCACAGTTCTTGACTTCTAGATTCCTCAGAGGTCTGTTTTATTTTGTTTTTTTGATACAATTTCTTTAATTTTAAATTATAAGAGAGTACCTAACGGTTTTCATTAGAATCAATGAAAAAATGAGTGAACATATAGGAAATAATTGGAATATTTGACTTGTATGTTTGTTTTGGTTGTTTGAAGTTGATAAAAATTGGCTCAAACAATCTTTACAACTGTAGGGTATCAATACTGGTGCCAATACCAGTATTGATACTTTGGAATTGATACCGGTATCGATACTTTGGCTCAGTATCGATACTTTGGCTCGGTATCGATACTATGGTGCCAATAATAAGGTAAGTGGAAAGTGGAGTCGACATGTATTTTGAAAAACATTCAGGCCACAGTAAAGATAAGGATGATAAAAGATGTGTGGTGGCTAAAAGTGGAAAGAGGGTAAATTATTTGAGCAAGAATTAAAGTTTTTGTAAATCTGATGTGGTATCACTTACGCTAACTGACATGCAGCAACAACCTACTGGCGATGGTATTGAAACAGGTTTGGTATCGATACTGCCTATAGTATTGAGTACCCAGTATCGATACTTTGGTAACCATCGATACTTTGGTACCTATCGATACTTTGTAATAATCGATACCGAAGTATCGAAAATCCTATCTACAACTATCCTGCAAAAAAAAGGACCCCTATTACTTGCAATACAGCCCATAGGACCATTTAAAAAAAAAAATTGGTGCGTGTGAACCAAAAAATTTAATAAGTAAAAAGTGAGGAATTAATCTGAAGACTTTGGGTCAATCATTGACGGCTGATTTAATTTAGATGAAACTTTTTCAATATCACTAAAATGTTTGTCTCATACAGTCACCATAAACAACCATTAAGACCGTTTTAAGGGGTAATGTAGTTGGGATCGAGCACATTGGATTCATTTTTGAATAAGAGTCCGAGTCGAAGTTGGAGAATAAAATGGAGATGAAACACGATATCGACCTCCAGTTTGCGCCAACATCTTTTGAACGGTGCATGCATCACTAGATAACGGTTGCCTTTTGAAATTTTTGAGATAGCCTCCTTGGGGAACCCCATAGCCATTCCGATCTTACTTGCTTGATCGCAAATAATGTCTGCGTGAAAGTTATGTGAATGAGTGATTTCAATGAATGTGATATCGACAAATTTACATAGATTTTTATCTATTTTTGTCAAGGAACATTGCCTGGCGTATGCAGCGGCGTACACGGGGGGGGGGGGAGGGTGATCAAGGGCTTGAGCCCTCTTTAAACAACTAACTTTTCGGGTAGAGGGGGAAGAAATTTGGAGTCAAACCACTTACGCTAGCTACTGCCTATATGCCCAAATTTACTGTACAAAAAAAAAAAAAAAAAAAAAAAAAAAGGAGCAAAAAACAATGAAGCTTTTGATAAGCTTTTACAATAACAAAATATTGATCCCTTTTTACCTACGGTACTTGAAAAGAAGGTTGGATAAATTTATTTTTCAAGATTCAGACTGTAGCAACAACATTCTGGTGACATAAGATCTTGAATAGTGAAAACTTTCTTTGACTTCCTTTTTTTTCTCGTTTATATTTTCTTTTACCGTCATGAGACCGCAATTTTTGGTTTCTTGGTCTCACAAGGATGATAATTTACGGCCCGGAGGGCGATAAATTCTCTGCAACCCTTTTTTATAGGAGAAAATTCGACCATCCTTGAGACCGTCTTTTCGAAATTCGCAACTTAAAACCTGGTCCAGAACAGCCAACTACAGCTGAAAAAGAGAAAAAACTTTCCCGAATATTCCCTGCCTAGGGTTCCCGAATTTCCCACACGTTTAAATTTTCACGTAAAATTTCAAAATTCTCGGAGACTCCTCTTAAAAACTATATTATGAGCTTTGACAAATTTCTCAAAATCTTAAAATAGTTGAAAATAAATCCGCTTGACTAATCAAACGTCAAATTGAAAGTTTCCCAGGTGGAGCTTGGGGACAATTTCGCGCTTCGGCATTACATGACTTTTGTGTTTACCTTTACCGCTACCGCTGTTTTGCCTGTTTCGTTCATTCGTTCAATTTCTTTAGCCTTTCCGTAAATCATTAAAAATAATTATTTTAGAAGCCGCTAAATAATAGTTTTCATTTTGATAATAGCTATCAAGGTTAACTTTAGCGAGAAAACTTATTCCCAGGCAGTAAACTGCCTAAAATGTTCGAATTTGTCAGCAATCGCGGCGCTCATCTGCTCGTCTCCTCCCAATTCCATTTTCAGTTCAATACAGTGGAATAGTGGATGTAAGTGGTAGTCAGGTATTAAAATTATGGAAAATTACGATTCATTAACAAGTCATTTTGCAGCGAAGCCTCCCCCTTGTTCACTGATTTAATCGTCTGCTCCAGTTTCTCATCATGATCTCACCATCAACAACTTTCTTACATCTGCCTCTGTGGCCACAGAATACTCCAATTGGCGGACAGTATTTTTTTCCTGGTAACACTGACCGTGCTTTATAATACCTCAGATAGCTCTACGACAGAGCCAACGTTTCAATTGGAAGGTCTAGTGTAATCAACAAGTGCTATATCTATCTCGCTTTTTCTTTAGTTCTTCTAAAATTCAAACTGTTCTACTTAGCGTCTGAATATCCTCTGTAGAACGGAAGTTTGACTTCAGAAAGTACTTTGACGGGCTTCAGTGAACTTCTCTCGCTGCTATCGGTAAGTACTTGCCTATGAATTGTCCATTCTGAGTTTTGATACAGAGTGGATTTCCTTAGTTTTAAATGAACAAAATTGGTCGAGATCTGCCTCATTCACTCTCATTTAGGTTATGGTCTTGTCCAAGTTCCCTGTAATACCGACCAAATACCAGCAAATGACTTACTGATAATCACCAAACTAAAAGAGTGCACACGCTGTAATAGTATCGCTCAAATAATTATAACTAAGGGACACTTAGACAACGTTGCAAGTCAAAGTGAGACTGGATTTTCACTCGGGAATCAACTCTCTCTGACAAGATTTTCCCCCTCTCTCGAGAAGATAATGTTTTTTACTCCTCATTTTCTATAGTAGCATCCTCACTTAGTGGTTTTCCGGTTAGAGTTCATTATTTTTCTTTTCTTCTCGAATTGATGATGTTTAGCTTTGTGTGGCTAACCTCTTGTACAGCCAGTATTCTTTTCTCGGACTAAACCCCGGCACTTTTGTTATGAGCGCTCTGAGGACTTTCCAGCGGTCAATCATCCTTCCTTTCAGACGAGTGGCATTTAAGTGTATTAATATCAGGGGCAACACTAAAGGAAGGCCTGAAAAAAGGGGGTAGATTGATTGTGGTCATCATTATTATCATGTGTGAGTTGTGACGCGCTCTGACCAAACCGACCTCAAGTATCTGCACAGCTCACGGACCAAAATTTTCAGGAGAGCATATAAATAAGATGCAGGGGCCGATAGTATGCGTTTTCATGTTATGATGTCAAAAGCTCACCAGTGGCCGTGCGAGTAATCACACAAAGTTTTCGTTCATAATTTAGCCAATGGAGGTGGTAAAAAGGCCTGTGAATCATCACAGATTTGTTGGTCATTGACTTTCTCTAACTTCAACTCTGTTTTTCCAGTAATTTCTATTTAAAATTTCTAAATGCCTCCATTCCATAAATTTTCTTGATTTTCGCTTGTTTTTGGTCTTGAAATATGCGTCATAAGTTATGACGCATATTTCAGACTCATAACCTCTCCGAAGCAGAGGTGCCAAAAACTCAATTTTTGACTGGGTGAAGATAAGTTTAGTCAAAACGCGTAACAAATTCTTTGCCAGGAGAAAACACCCCAAGCCTGTGGTGGACGAGAGACACTGGCGTGTGGTGGCGTTGAAATGGGGAATAAGTAATAGAGAGGCAAAGTAAAGGAGAACTTGCAGTACAAGTGATGAAAAAAGTAAATTGGTGGCGGGCGATGCCTGAATCATAGGTAAATATTAAGTACAGACAGACAGACGAAGAAAACTTTGAATTGCCAAGACGTGATTCATGGTTGAAAATAAGTTCCAAAAAGTAAATTTATAGGTGTAAGGATTCGAATAAAATACTTTATCACGATAATTTGGATGGAGCATTACACTGGGACAGAAATAGAAAATAAATAAATAGATCGTAATAACCTCCCGCAAATCCAAAATTCTCATTATTCTTATCAATGATCAAATCATGTTATGGGCCGCTATGGGCACGGGGTAGGGGTTATGCAGATTGAAGACATGAAAAAGTAAACACTGGATGATGGTAGATGTTCCACTTCCACCTAACTTGATTTCGAGTCTAACAACCAAGCGAATGTCCGTCGAATGAAGTCTCCCCTGTTTCAAAATTCGGGCTTTGAACCGGCGTCGGAAATTGAGCCGTCGAGGTTTGAACATTTGTCAATTCGGAGTTTGAGCATTCGGAGAATGAGCCCCAGTCTCAGTCGGCTCTATCGACACCCAACCATCTGTTTTGGTACCTTCTTTTTCTTCCTCTCCATCGTGCGAGGGTGCGTCGGATCTCAAGTGGTCAATGGCTTGAGCCGCTTTGCTTACATCTTCATGGTCGTCTTTACTATTTGTTTGCTTGCAAGTCCCTCTCTGAATCTGAGTTTCCGTATTAAAGCTGAGATTCACTCTTCTTTCACAGTTATTGCTTGAACGCATTTTTGCTTTGATAATGTTCAATCTTGTGACAAGACGACGCGTCTTTTTTGAGGGTCGGTGGCCTTGAGAGTTTACTTAGAATAGTACACTGTAATCGCGATCCCGTTCTAACAATCACGAGCATCGTTTTTGCGCACTATCACGCCCTTTTGGGAGTAATGCACGTTTCCACTGTTCTTTACTATTAGATTTATTGAAAGAGATTTTACAAAAATCGGGTGCAAATAAAACGTTTTTCACTATGCAACTTTTGGTTTCAAAATTACCGATGATTGTAACCTTTAACCCACTGCCCTTTTTGGCCACGCCCACCGCACTATTAATTTCACATTAATTTTGTTAATATATTGATCCACATTGATCATGTGACTATGATAGTTTGACACTTTCATCTGAGAAGTGGGTCTTAAATCAACCACCCAATCAGCATATAATTTTAACCGCGGAACCTTTTGGAAGGATACATGTCTATACATCGCGTTTTTCATTTATTATATGCTGTTCAATTATACGAAAACACTTTTCTACCGCGTAATTAGTTCGATACTAAACGTTACACCGATTGCGTGTTTGACCTTCACTAATGTGACATTGAACCACCCAATTTGCGTGCGATTCCGATTGGCTCGTCGACGATCTGTTGACATCCATACGAGCATTATTGAGGAAATACATTTTCCTGGACTTTCATGTTGTCACCAGTGAAACAATTTTCATTTTTGAGAAAGCACTCCCTTCTTTGAAATGATTTATTCTTTCACAGATAGAGCAGTTTTTTGCCTCTTCTCCTTTTTGCTCTTGTTTGACAGTAGTTTGCCCTAACAAGTCCAACAGCATCACAATAGCGGCACTTCGGTTAATTTATAATATTTTTTACTTTGTTACAATGTTTTTTAGATGACCGTATTTATGACAACATATTAAAACACTTTAAGCCCTAGACAGAGGGCTGTTTTTACGATTGTCTTCACTTCAGCTGTCAATTCTGACAAAAATGTTTACGCACGTTTTTTCTGTAGTTTGCTGTCACTTCCCGACTTGCTGTTACAAACACATTCATTCACTCCGGAAGTGTGCTCATAATTGTTTGGTTACGAGCAAATGTTCGTCAATAGATTGGTTGATGGCTTTCAATTTTATGATAAATATATTCGATATCACTTACAAGCGTTGCGATAGGGATTTCTTTTTCGTGCTGTTTAAAAAAAAATTCCCCTCATTTCCACGCACTTTACCTCAGCACTGGTTTGTCCATTTCGTCTCGCTCGATACATTAATTTTCAGTCTCAATTTTAGATTTTGTTAAAAAAAAACTTCTGTAGCTATTTTAAATGCACTGTTTTTGTTTTATTTTGTTTTTTTTTTTGTTTTTTTTTTTTTATCATATAACTATTGTTTGAAAAAAATTCTCAAACTTCGTAATTTACCTTCCTCTCAGCTTTTCCACACTTGACACACCGAAAGATTCCACTTTTCACTAGTTCGATTACGCGCACACCAAAAAGGCTTTATACGATTTTAATATTTTTATATGTATAATAATGCTGATAACAACAACACGGAAACTAGAATCAACATGTGACCAAGAAACAAGATAAGCAAAAGAAACGTGGAAACAATCTATTATTTTTCCTTTTTGTGTACTAGTAACCACTCACAAACAACGCAAACCGCTTTCTTTGTGTTTATTCATAACCGCAAAAATACACAAAGAATATGTTTATAGCAAGAGTATAGGGACTGGGCCCATAACCTGTTGAAAATTGAAGGTTATGTTTAAATGATAATAATAATGAAACAAATAAGAACAACAAGAATTGCAGGATAGAACGAATACTTTTATTTTGGTCAAACACGGGTGATATTCGGAACGAAGTTCAAGGCAGACTGAATAGCAGAAGAGGGATGATTTGGAGCGTTGGTCTAGATGATGAACCCCAGCCTCAGCTGTAAGTCGTAAAAATCAGTTCAAGTGTCTTAGGATGCTGTAGGCGTGTGAACAAAATATAGGGGAGACAGTGAGCTCACAAAGTCTGTCTAGTTTTAGGAATACTTAGCTTGACAGCATTTAATATGAAAATCACAATTTCCAACACTTCGTTCCATCCAGAGCCGCCTTATGTGCCTGTAGGGCAGAGTGTGGGGGCGCGTCCCGCATCGCCGGCGCAACCCGAATTATCTTACTCTTCACAGCAAGCCTATATCCCTGCTTTACCCTCACTTGTGCCTCCGCTTAGTGCTCATCCTTTCCCTTCCATATTTGAGCCCTCCCCTGGTTCGTATCCGCCGTGCCAGTGTTACCACTACGAGATAGCGCATACGCACCACGGGTCGCCCTAGGGGAAGTTTCGCGGCATCTTTCCTATTTGTTTCGTCTTTTGTTTTCTCTCTTCCTTTCTTTCCGTTTTTTTTTCTTTCTCTCTCCCTTTTCTTCGTGTTTTTCCGCCTATTGCTACCCCGCCTGTTTTGCTTCCCCCGCCCTTCTTTTTGCTGCACCGCCTTTTGCTTCTCCCGCTCTTTTTTTTTTTTTTTTTTTTTTTTTTTTTTTTTTTTTTTTTTTTGTTTCACCCGCCTGTTTCGCTTCCCGCTTAAATCTGAACCATCACCAGGAATAACCTCCCCGCGGCCCTGCATGCTGCCACGTTTGTTTGGTAGGTTTTTTAGTAGCGTTGCTTTCGTATGTTTGTTTTGCATGTTTTTTGTTGGTTCCCTATGGGACCCCATGGCTGGGGGAATGTTCGCGCTACCTAAAGTCTAAGCTAGCGCTAGCATTTGCCACTGTATCGAAAGCTCCGCCCGCGGGCAGAGTTTAGAGGCCGAAGTTAGCCGGCCCCGACCGAATCGCCCCGCGCCCCGGCACTAGTGTGTGCTACAGGTGCTACCGGTTCGCTCTAGTTTTCTCTCTCTCTCTCTCTCTCTCTCTCTCTCTCTCTCTCTCTCTCTCTCTCTCTCTCTCTCTCTCTTCTCTCTCTCTCTCTCTCTCTCTCTCTCTGCGCTTCTTAAGAAGATTACCATGGTTCCTGGAATAAAAGGTTTTTGGGTAAGAGTTTTTAGTGTCTAACCGCCCCCTTTTTTCTCCCCGCCAGTTTTAGTTAGTTCGCCTTTCTTTTTAGCTATTCGCCCTTTCCGCTTCCCCGCCATGAGGCTCGGCATGCCTTAAGCCTTAATAATACCTGGAGTGATTTGACGTCATCAGGATGTAAAATAGTGGATCGCGATGTAGCCTAGGATTCTTAGGTGAGTTGGAAATGGGCAGCAATTTTCCTTCTTCATTTTGTATATAATGTGTAAGTTTGTCCCCGATTTATGCCGCGAGAGAAGCCGGGCCCCGGATAGTCGATTCTGTTAGATCGCGTGGGCGATAGAATGCTGGATCGATTATCCGAGTCCCGGCGATCCCTAATACAGTCCACTCTACAAGACCCCGGACTAAACAGTGATGGTGAATTTTCTTTGTCATTAATCCATTGAACATCACATCACAAATAGTGCTTTAAAGTAAGCTGCGTGGTGGTCTCCATGGTTTACATGAATCTACATCATCTATTTTACATGTATAGGGCCGGTCCTTTTTGGGGGTCCGGTGCTATGACTTCTTATTACCAATGATGGAGGGTCCGTTAGCCGCAAGGGAAATCCAATTCTTTGTAAAAGGCAAATAAAATAAAATGATTTCTGTGATTTCTTTCTTCCCCATGTGCTCCCTCTTTCACTACTTCTAAAGGAGATTAACTTCACCCTTCAGAAATATACATCCTGATGTTTTTCCAAGCTGCATATTGATGCTCGAACTAACTCCAGTACGCCTGCCAGTAAAATTCCGTGCATTTTCAAGTGCCTCCTGGTGAGTACCGTCACATATGTAAACGTATAAAATCAATTAAACAGATATTAACTCTCGTTTCAAACCCAACGGATTCTGTGAAAGTGCTGCTCAATGTTGATGGAATATCTTTAGCGCACGGGATTTCTTCGCAGTTGTAGCGCATTCTCATGACCCTTCCTCAATATCTTGAAATGCGAGTGCAAGTGTTTCCAGTCGGCATGTATCATGGTTGCAAAAAACCGAAAGAAGCTGAATCCTATTCACGACTTTTAGTGGAAGAGCTAAAAGACTTGTTAAAGGATGAGTTTGAATTCCGTGGCTTGACAGCTCCTGTGTCTATTCTTAGATTTTGCTGTGATAAGCCAGCTCGGGCTTTTGTCATGGCAGTTAAAAGGAACGATGGTTTGGAAGCCTGCACCCGTTGCACTGTCAGAGAAAAAACTTTAAATGAGAAACGTGTCTATCCAGAAACAACCTGCCCCAAACGAACAGATGTTAGAACTATTCAGGTTAGAGTTTCTGTCTAAAGCTGTAAGGCGTTCATGTATAATATATGAGAAAACTAACTCATTCACTCACCTTAAATTGTGTGCTTGGCTTGCATGCGACAAGCACTAAAAAACCCGTGCGCTGAATTTTGAGTTTAAAAAAGCAGCGCGCGGCGGAACTTGGACTGTCTCATCCTTTTCTATACGATTAGTTCATTCAGTAAGCGTGTGAATATGCCCCTGAATAGTCCCTATTTTGAGCGTGTACGAAGGCCTTATGATGGGACTCCAACGTTTGATGAATAAAACGTTTCGCATCATCTAAACTTCCCCATCAACGATCTCGATGATCTACATGCTTTAGAAAGTGACTTAAAAGCTATCCAGGAGTCATTCACTACAATGGAGAGATTTTCGTTTCATGTTACTGTTTTGTATGAATGCTTGTCGGTAAATTTTGCAAAACAAATAAAATAATTTGCAAGTTTAACCTGGCAACACCATTAAAACCAACATAAAAGTTCGAGCCCGAGCCTGGGTGCAGCGAGTGAGAGGGAGTTAGGACCACTACGGACAGTTTGATGGACGAACCCTCCAACCACCTCAAAAAAAATTTGTCCGGCAAAAGTTCGAGTCTGAACCTGGGAGTAGGACCTTCGAATATCCAAAACTTTACATTTACAAAAACCAAATTTAATAAATAAATTATCAAGATTGTCATGTACAAATAACTTAAAATAACCTTAAATAAATGCTGAATAAATTAAAATCAGGGTGTTGTTTTGATGAGTGTGCAAGTATAAAATAAAGTGGTCAGTTGTCTAAAATGAGGAAAGGAAGGATACCCCGAAGACTGTTCGTGCATTAGTCCAAACTTCCCGAGGCGGGGTCTTACTTTTTAAAATTACTTTCTTTACATGAATAGAAAATAAGATGATTATAGTATTAAACAGTTGATGGTTAGGCTTTACCACAGTTCGGACCGTTTTTATGTTAACATCATCGTAACCACAAAATCTTGGATTTTCCATCTAAATGCATGAAATATCTGCGTTTGCTGCCGGGTCTTTTCTGGTGTACTAAAGATTACAAAATAATACAAGAATTGTAATGTGTATCTGAACGAAAGATACAGTGTATGTTTTAAATCGGTAAAAATATTGAATAGTGTACAACGGGTTGTTCAATATGGACGTAATTTACAGACTTGATGACTGGATTTTGAAAGGTTTAACATACGCATCGTAATTTTTTTGGAGTTTTACGTTGGAGGCAAGACGCCATGCTATATTGCTGAGGCAAAATTAGACAATGGACCCATTACAGCTATGGAAGTTTAAATTCGCCGATCGCGCGGTGGACGAGACACAACAAAATAACAAGAGGAACAACATCCAACACCAACAACCAAAACAATGATGCTTCGTTCTGATTGGCTGCTGACATCAACATCTTTACTCAACAGTCCGCATTAGGAACCGTAGGACGTTGCTTTGTTGCGACCCCGAAAAAAAAGTTCCTACTATGCGTGCGATAGGTAGAGCGTGGTAGCGTAAGCTCTGTTGTCTCTGTTCTCATATCGGTGTGCTTCTGGTAATATTACTAGAATTTAAGAATTACGTTTTTCAGTGCCGATCAGGGCTAGGCTGGATTAACCATAAGGCTAACTAGGCTACAGCCTAGGGAGCAAAATTTTTAGGGAGCCTTATTATTGAAGCGGAAAAAACTCACCATTACATTGAAAAGGCCTCAAAAATGGTGGCTTAGCAAAAAAAAAAAAAAAAAATGTATATTCATTTGTTCAAGCCCTTCACTTCTAAACCCACGGGCGCAAGTGAACATTAGCCAAGGGCGCTCGATAGGATTAATCCGCCGGCTCTGGTGCTGATAATTTAAATTGATCATCGTTGTTTTTCGATTTCCACATATACTTCGAACCGATGAGAAAAGTCCATGGTTGTATTAAGTGCTAGTTTTTAGTGTTTCAGTAACAGGCTACGTGCTGGTTACGGTGTTGCAACAACAGGCTGTTATGAGATGATGCTCATTGCAAGAATTTGAGTGAAGGAAGCTGCAATCGGCAAACTTGCACTGATAAGGAAGGTCTGTATCTGCTGACAAAGAAGAAAGTAAAACATAAAGAGATCAAAAATCAATTAATAAAAGATCACTGGAATCTAAAAATCATTTTCTTCATTTTCAAATGGGTGTTTTTATGCGAATGCACTCAGTTCGAATTCTTAAAACAAAAAAACCAAAACCAAAAGATAAAAAGTTAGTTTCCATTCTGTAGTTTTCCTTTTGATCACCCTTGCGTATGTGACTCTCCTAGGGTAGCTTAATTAACAAATGATGAGGTAAGTGCGGAAAAAGGGCCCGGGCGTGAGTGAGGAAATCGTGTTTTGAGAAAATGGCATTTTAAATTTCCAATATGCTGCCATTTTTTTATTTTAGAGTGAAATTTGTACTAAGCATGGTTCATATCAGAGATAAGAGACAACAGAGACCACACACTAGCAGATCACGCGGCGGATGACTTTATTTTCGGGAACTCGAACAAAATAACGCACGGAACAACACATTGGCTCCTATGTTAATTGTTGACCAACGACCAAAACTGTAATGCTTCGTTCTAATTGCCTGTAGACATTAACATCTTCACTCAACAGTCATCATTAGAGCCGTTGGTCATTGTTTCGTTGCGTCCCCGAAAAAAAAAAAAAAAAAAAATCCACGGGTTTCTTTTGTTTCCCTTCTTTTAGCTAGAGCCTGGGTCTCTGTTGTCTCTGGTTCACATTTTCATTTTAATGTTGGCGCCATTGAAAGCAGTGGCGTAGCGTGCAATGTGGCAACGTTGCAGTTTGTCCATTTGAACCCATGAAAAAGATCGAACTAATAGGTGTTCGGTGAACACCTTCGCATTCGACCTTTTATATGGGTTTAAATGGACACCGTACAATGTTGCCAAATTGCACGCTACGCCACTGATTGAAAGAAAATACTAGTAGGGGAAAAAAATACAAATTTTCCTCTCGTGAAATTTCTTTATCTACCGTCTGAAAGTTTTCAAAAGAGTCATCTCTCAAGCTCCGTACAATGAATGATCTCTATAGCTTGGTAGCATGGAATGAAACCGCAAGATGTTCTGAGACGGTAGGAATATTGCCGAACCGAAAAATTCAGTAAAAAAGAAGCAAATGGATGCTAATGCGGTATCATATCATAAAGTGTCAAAATAAACAGTTCTTTATCGACGGTATTATCTTCTTTTGTAAGCAGTGATTTTTGTACCAACACCTACTCGAAATCAAAATTTTATATTTCCTCATCTGTTTAACTACTGTGATGCAACGTTAAATGAACGTAATCGAGGATACTTTCTTAAAGTAAATAAGGATGTAAGTTTTTCCACACCAACTTCCTCAGACGTGCAATGCACGCATGACCGTATCCCTTCCTTTCAGTCGGAATGGTCGAGCGGCAAGAAGATGAGATAACTATTCGTACGCATCCGAGTTCGTGTAGTATTTGATCAAATTGAAGGCGCATCTATACTCGTTACTTCTAACACGCCGCCGCCGGATAATTTTTGGATCTCGGAATAAATCAGGCTGTTGTTGGAACAATGGAGCAGTTGGAAGGGTCTGAAATATTGAGTTTTTATTTATGAAGAAAATGAAAGTACTTGTTGAGCTGAAAAAAAAATATGCCCTTGATTTCGAAATTAAGTCCTGTTGTTCTGGAGATGAGATTTTGGCCCAAACTACATTGTTTTAAATGGGAATTCCGCGTAGTGACGTTACGACGCACACGATTTTTTTGCAATTTAACACGTGTGTATCTCCAAAACCGGGGCACTTCGGAAAAAGCAAACGGCACCATTGTTCTCAGCTCATCAAGTACTGTCATTTTCTTTATGAAAACCACACAATTTCAGACCCTTGCAACTGCCCCATTACAATACAAAAAAGAAGGAGCTACAATTAAGTTTGGCGGTGAAACTTGGATCCTTTTTAGTGAATGACTACTACTCGTTACTTTTACAGTTTTTTTTTTTTTTTTTTTTTTTTTTTTTTTTTTTTTTTTTTTTTTTTTTTCAGGTAATCATAGAGCAAAATCGTTTCAGCAAAAGCTTGCAATTCAACAGATCGCAAAGTAACAAGTGCTGGAACCATTATAACTGCTTTGCATAAATACCATACTGATGGTGTGAAACAGGAAAACATCAGTGCCAGAGCTCTAAATTATCATCTGGTAAATGCTTTTTACTTTGAAACAAACGCAGTCGAGGCCAAGTTTTGAGAAAAATCGAGGATGAAGGTGAGTATAGACTTAGATAAAGCGCGTGCCACAGTTGCCTAATTTCATCTATTGTTTGTCATAATTTTACTATTTTTTTTTTTACTATGCATTATTATCATTTGTTTCTTCTTTATCAAGATTGCGGCAGTGTGTTTCCGTTTCGGAGTGAACACTGAAAAAGTGGAAGAGTGTAATATGCCCCTAGGCGGTTCCTGCATTGTGTAGCGATTAAGATCGTTGCTTTTGAACCACTCTAAATATTAACCGGTCACATCGACTGAGCAATGGGTTTGTTGCAAACTCTTGCCTCACCGAGTTACGGAGATTGGAGGGTCAATGTTTTTACTGTTACAAACTTTTGATACAGAGTTAGGGAGGGTCGCTTGAAAAAATCACTATAAACGCATCGAAAAGTCCACTTGCTACCAACTCAATAAATCCGTTTAAAAAGTTTAAATACGGCGGTCGAATTAACTGGTCACAATGAAGGTGTCCCAGCCAATCGAAGCTTTCTCTAAAGCTAATCACTTTCCTCAGTTTAGAAAGTTGCGATTAGATGGCCTCATTGTGACTTCCTTATTGACCATCATCCTGGATTTCTCTTCTAGTGCCTTCCAAGGGTTTATATGAGTTGATTCTGAGACTTTTTCACGCTTAAAATGCAATTTTCACGCGATTTTACAAAGCATTCGCCCTTCACATCGATTTATTTATAGGAACAGTTTGCAACAGCCTCATTCCAATGTTAAACTGAATCAGTCACTTTGGACCAATATTACTCAAGAGCTAATTTATTTTGGAAGTGTAGAGCACGTATCATTTAAGCTCCACCACATTTTTTGTTTGTTATTTCTTTCGTTTTTCATATTTTTAGTTTTCAGATTGTTTCTTTTGAGAACAACACATAACAATTTTGCATAACTCTGAGCATATTTGGGTTAAAACTTTATAACTCAAAACTGATTTTCGTCAGATCCGCTCTTTTGACGGATCAGAGGATCAGACCTCAATTGAGGCATTTGATGCAAGAGGGGCGTCTCTGCCAAATTCCCATGTTAAGAAAAACGCGTTTCAAGAATAAAAACGTCACTGACGTTCACCTGTCTACGTCAAACATATCTGAGCCGTGCCATTTGGTGTAAAATCATCGTATGAACGTCAAACTTGGTACACAAATACTTAAAGGTATAAGAAAGCGAAAGAGCAATTTTACACAAAAATGGCGTTTGGCACCACATGTCTCCTCTTGAATTAAATGCCTCGATAGGGCAGTTGCAAGGGTCTAAAATGTTATATTTTTTACGAAGAAAATGAGAGTACTCAATGAGCTGAGAACAAAGATGCCTTCGGTTTCGAATTAAGCCCCATTGTTCCGGAGATGAGATTTCGGCTCAAAATTCTTTGTTTTAAATGGGAATTCCGCAGACGTGCATGTGCAATGCATGCATGACCGTAGCCCTTCCTTTTGAGTCGGAATGGTTGAGCGGCAAGAAGATGAGATAACTATTCGTACGCATCCGAGTTCGTGTAGTATTTGATCAAATTGAAGGCGCATCTATACTCATTACTAAACCGGCGTTACGCCGGCTAATTTTTGGATCTCGGAATAAATCAGGCTGTTGTTGGAACAATGGGACAGTTGCAAGGGTCTGAAATAATGAGTTTTTTATGAAGAAAATGAAAGCACTTGTTGAGCTGAAAACAAAGATGCCCTTGATTTCGAATGAAGTCCCATTGTTCTGGATATGAAATTTTGGCCCAAAACACATTGTTTTAAAAGGGAATACTGCGTAGTGCCGTCACTACACAAACGACTTTTTTCTTTTTTCAACTTTACACGGGTGTATCGCCAAAACCGGGACACTTAGGCAAAAATCAAGGGCACCATAGTTCTCAACTCATCAAGCCCCCCAAAGTTTGGGGGGAAAGTGGTTTTTCTTCGATTCTAGCAACGAATCTACGTAAAAATGGATAAACATTGGTTTCTGGAGGTAACTTAAGGCGTTCTTTCCGATTCCGGGGTCGAAAATTCCCGAAAGGATCAAGAGGGGGGGAGGGGGGTTCAAATTTTAAATTGAATAATTTTTTAGTGCTCCGTAAGAAAATGAGAAAAGTAACAAAAGAATCTGATGGAACAAAACAAGGAACATTTATGATCTCTTGTGTTTTTTTTCTTTTCGTAAGACCCACAGAAAACGAGTAAAATCGATTTTTCGCCGGGAGCGCACGCCGCACAGTGTTTTGAAAAGGAGGACCGGCAGACATTGGCTTATAACTCTACTATAGCGCATAAAAATATAATCAAACCGATGCCACCCTACGTAGTTGGGTTCGAGAAATTCATAGGAAGGGTCGAAATTGTCGCACAGTGGGTGTTTTTTAAGTAAATCCTGGACAAAAATTAAAAAAGGTGAAAGAAAGCGGGAAAAATGTCAAAAATGGCAATGACAACGTTCAAATTTATCTTATTTTCTATGGTTTACCATGGGACACACAGAATTACTGCTCTACCGCCGCACAATGGTCAGTTTTCAAGAAAAAATAATTATTTTTTTTTTTAGTGAGTTTCAACTGAAGGCACTTATTTTATGAATATTTTATTTTGCATGATAATGAATAAAGATAAATCGAGACTCATTTAACAGATCCGAGAATGAAGGTTTTCTAATTTCTTCCATTATAAACGCACGAAATAAAACCCCCCTCCCTCCCCGAGAACAGACTTTTTCTATCAGTAATAGTTCTGCAAAAGCGCTTTTAATGAGCTCAGGTCAGTGAAAATGAGATAAAATTTGGAACATGCAATGCCTCATCAAGAAAAACTCGAAAATTCGGAAATTTAGGTTTCTAAAATCTGCATTTATATTTCTATTATGAAAAGTTACCATCATCTGTAGGCAATAAAAATAGTGGGAAAAAGTATCTTGGATGGAAGGGAAAATGGAAATTTAAACCAAAAATGTGAGCAAGCCGAAAAAAAATTAAAGGTAGCGGGATTCGAACCCCGGTTTAATGCGTGCAAGGCAAAAACATTAGCCAGACGACCAGCAAGTGAGAATGAAACGATGTGGCGCGCGTCCAACAGATACGCAGCCCCTGCCGATCGGCCTGGACGTGAGACAGTCGCTAGCGCGGCGAGAGAAAAACGTGGTTATATTACGGAGGTCGACTTACAAAAATTAAGATTTCTCCAAGAGTCGCAAAAAGTGGCAGCCAATTTTTGGATATGTTGTTCTCTAGATGTTTCTCTATCACTCCCTGAAAGCCGTTTCTTAAGGCAATTTAAGGCTTTTTTTATAGCTCTGCCTAAAGTTGAAAAACGGTAAATTTTTCCTCAACTCTTTGAACAAGCTTATCAAGGTTGTAAAAGTAGAAAAGTTTAACTTTATATAGCTCATTTTAAAGCTGAAAGTACGCTGAATAAAATGGTGTATTTCATTTTTACAAAATTTTGAATATGAACAAAGAAAACACCCATACATTCGGAGCATGGTTTAAGAAAAAATCGGAACCTGCCGAAAGTGATATTTTGAGAGCTTACAAAAGTATCAAAAAACAAATTATAAGCCACAATTATGGTAAAATGGGGTGCATAGGATACTAAACTGAAGATTTATTCATGTTTTGACTCTAAAAACACGACTTCGATTTTTGGCCCTATGTCCGCGCCGCGCCGGATTCAAAACACTGTGCGCCGCACAGCCAGATACCGCTGTTTCAGTGCCGCGTTGCGTCGAGTCGATCGTTGAATGCATAGAGCAGCGCGGCACTGAAACAGCGCTATCGGGCTGTGCGCTCCCGGCGAAAAATCGATTTTACTCGTTTTCCGTGCGTCTTACGAAAAAGACACAAGTGATCAAAAATGTTCCTTTTGTTTTGTTTCATCATATTCTTTTGTTTTATTTTCTCATTTTCTTGCGGAGCGCTAAAATGTATTTAATTTAAAATTGGAACCCCCCCCCCCCCTTCTTGACCCTTTCGGGCATTTTCGACCCCCAAATCGGAAAGAACGCCTAAAGTTCCACCCTGCAAACATTTTTCATCCATTTTTACATAGATCCGTTGCTAGAATCAAAGAAAAACATTTTTTTTTTTTTTTTTTTTTTTTTTTTTTTTATAAGAGCTTTGGGGGCCTGTAGCTCCGAGGGGGGGGGGGCATTATCGGACACGTGTTCATAGGAAAAAAATTTTTTTTTGGCCCCAAAAATACGTGGTAAAAACCTTTACTATGCATTTTGGGACACCCTGTATCTAGGTGATGCTTATAAGCTTTATGACCGCTGTGCGGCGCACAGTGTTCGGAGCAACCCGGATCTTTGGCGGAAACCTCTAGCATGCTCGCATTTCATTGAAACTTGGTACTATGCGGTTTTTTAGGTCGTAGATTTCATTTTTTATATCCGATTTAACTTTAGATGTCATTTATTATTTTTTTATTTTTATTTTCGAGAAAATGACTAAGTCCCACACAAGCCGCGGAGGCACTTTTAAACACAAAAATATGAAAGGGGGGCAAGTTGGGCAGGATATTATTGTTGGATCGTTCAGAAAAAATGTTTTTTTGAACTTTCCTTACCATATTTCCCCGGGGCAATGCTGGGAAAAAAAGATATTGTCATGCGAACATGGCTCATCTCACGATCGTGAAAATGACTAAGTCCCCCACAAGCCACAGAGGCACTTTTAAACACAAAAATACGAAAGGGGGGCAAGTTGGGGCAGGATATTATTGTTGGATCGTTCAGAAAAAATGTTTTTTTGAACTTTCCTTACCATATTTCCCCGGGGCAATGCTGGGAAAAAAAGATATTGTCATGCAAACATGGCTCATCTCACGATCGTGAAAATGACTAAGTCCCACACAAGCCGCGGAGGCACTTTTAAACACAAAAATATGAAAGGGGGGCAAGTTGGGGCAGGATATTATTATTGGACCGTTCAGAAAAAATGTTTTTCTGAACGTTCTTTGCCTTAGATTTGCCGGGCAATCCCGGGCATTTTTTTAAACGTCCTCCAAAAAGGGCACAAATGCAGATGAAAAGTCGATTTTTGAGGGGTCCAGCCCCCCCTCATAATAAACATGAAATAAATGTTTAAACGGCTTAAAAGTAAGTTCATATGTCCTAATTGAAGTACAGAGGTCTAAATTGGAATGTGAGTAAAAGACTATTTTTTTTTTTTACAATTATGTGTAAACCCACCCAAGTTGACTCAAAATTCGCGTCAAAACCGGTACTTTCACATGTCTGTGGGGGCAAGTATGGGGCTTCCAAATTCATCAAATATGGCTAACATGCATGTTCTATACCCTTTAGAAGGTAGGTAAGGCCTTTGAACCAACTTCAGAGCCGATTTCAAATTTGAGGTTTCTGCCAGAGATCCGGGTCGCTCCGAACACTGTGCGGCGGCGGCGCGGCACTCCTGGCGATGTGCTCGACAGATCCCAGTCTGGAAGTCAAGTGTCGCGTCAGGCCGATGGACGATGCGCGATTACCGTCGTCTGCAACGCGAGACTATCTTTTGTGTCGCGTCTCGAGTGCGGTCACTGGTTGGGGTAAGATATATTCGGTTGCTCCTTTAAAAGTCCTTTTATCCCTCATCAATAGTTGCACGCTATGCTCACACAGACACTCACACACTCCAACATAATTACACACGTGGAGGGTTATGATCATGGTTTCCCGGACTCATCGTTGAATCCCTATCTGTCGCCGGTCGTGCGCGCGTTGAAGTGGCATTACGGCACAAGTGAGTGCGCGGGAGGTTTCGTCTTGTCATAGGACATAGTTCTTAAATTACAGAGACCTTGGACCGGGTTATTCAATAGCAATACCCCCCCCCCCCTTATATTTTTGTTTTCTTTGAGCTGAAAAGATTCGGATTGGACCATTCTTATTTATATCAAAGGCGCTATCTGAAAGGGCTATTTTCAATAAATCTCCACCGAGGAGGGTAAGAATGGCGAGGTCAATCATAGGCAGTTCCAGCACTTTGGCAACCATGAATTCATTCCATTTGAACGTATGAGAAACAATCGATTCTTGAGGGGGCCATGGCCCTGTTACTAATCGATTGTTTCTCATGCATTCAAATGGGAACTATGCACAGTTGCCAGATTGCTGGATCCGCCTTTGAGGTCAACTCCAATTTTTCTTAAGGTAACCAATATTTTGTGATACATCGTTTAGAAGGACAAAAAGTTCTAAGACTTTAGCGGCAAACCGATGTTCGATATAATTTTTTGTTTTCGATACGTCGAAAGTCAAAGTTCGATTTGGACCCATTTCCATTTCAAAAATTCACTACTTCGCTTTAAAAACACGTAATTTCAAAAAAAAATAGGAGTCTAAAATACTATAAAAGGCATTCTCTTCAGAACAAAATACAACTTTAATAAATCCGTAAAAATTTGGTTCCGCAGCCCCAAACTTTCAATGCTTTTAACCCCTGAAAAATTCCGAGAAACAACCCCTATCGAAGGTTACATCGATCAATAGAGCATATCAGACTGATCATTTTGGCCTAAACCGGACGTTGACATCATTTTCCGCAGTTGAAATATCGAATACTGTAAACCGAATTTTGCGACATTCGATGTCTCGAGTGCGAAAACCCCAATCCAAACCAGATCGACCTCCGGCTGCGCCAAAATGTTCGGACTGTGCAAACGAAGCAAACGAAGAAATACAAATGGACCGTTGCAAGGATCTAAAAATAGGTGTTTGTAGTAAGCAAATGGAAGTTACTCGGCTAGTTGAAAACAAGGATGCCTCCCCCAAAACTCACGGATCGCCGGGCGTAAATGCATCAAGTCGAGTCGACTTGATCGTTTGTGATCAGATTCCTCGCGCAATGGGGCTATTGCACACTTTTTCTATAAGCGATTTAATAGTCGATTATGGCGTAAAAACCTCAAAAAATAACGATGGCGGCACTAAAAACTTCCAAAATCCACTCCTAAACTCAATAAACGCAATTATTTGCGGGAGCGTAATGGTGGCCGAAGGCACTAACAATGGGAGATTCTCATCTAACAATTCTGAAACTCCATCAAGAAGTGACCAATAAGAGACTACTTTCATTTGACACCGGTGTCACTAGGTGTTGCGGCACCATTCATCGGATGTGGATCATCACTCTGATGACTAATTACTCTGTGAATCATCCTTGTCAACATAGAAAGAGTGACGAAATTAAGATAGGAATCTCCCATTGTTAGTGCCTTCGGCCACCATTACGCTCCCGCAAATAACTGCGTTTATTGAGTTTAGGAGTGGATTTTGGAAGATTTTAGTGCCGCCATCGTTATTTTTTGAGGTTTTTACGCCTCAATCGACTATTAAATCGCTCATAGCAAAAGTTTGCAATAGCCCCATTCACTGCTAATGATGCAAGCAACAGTAAAAAATCACCGTACCGCTCCGGCTGCACTGGTAACTAATATTCCAGGCAATCTGGCTTTTGATCTAGCATATAATCTGAAGCAAATTTCAATGATTGGGCGTTGGGCGTTAATCTACTCAGGGCCGGCTCGAGCCTACCTGACGCCTTCAGGCGAATTTCTGGACAGCACCCCTAATGACGTACGCCCCAATGGGGGTGTCTCAATGTCTCCCACCCCCTGCCCCCAGAGTACAGTGGGTCCGATGGTCTTCCTCCGGAAAATTCTGATTTGCCGTGATCGAATTTTAAGCTACTTTAAGAGGTGCTTTACAAAAAAAGTGTTCATAAAAATGTATCGGTTCCCCATTTTCCTTAAAAAAAAAAAAAAAAATAAAACATTGACAATGGGGTTCTTGCAAACTTTTGCCACAGGAGATTGAAGAGTTGATTCTTGCATGGCAAACTTTTGCTACAGGGGATTGAGGAGTTGATTCTTGCATGAAAACCAGTAAAAATGACGATGAGAACACTAAAAAATCACGAAATTCACTCTCAAAATCGGGTTTAATGGCGAAGCGACGCAGGCATCATGGGAAGTTCCAATCTAACTTGAGAAATATTTCTGTGTTTCCTAAGAGAAGGTGTGGGCAGTGCGGCAAATAAGACAGGAATCTCCCATGATACCAGCGTTGAACCGCCATTATACGATCTTGCCGTTATAGCGCAGTTTTGTGAGTTTATAACTGAATCTTTGACTTTCGTATTGTGATTTTCGCTGGTTTTGACATAGGATTAGACTATTTATTTGCTCACAGCAAAAGTTTGCAAGATCCTTATTATTGCTTATAAATACAGACGTAGCTGTCCTTTTTTTTTTGATTTTCTAAAGTAAGGATTTGAATCATGTGTAGCCCATGATTGCGCCCTCAGGCGGTCTCCTAGTCTCCGCCCACCTCCCCTGGGCCAGCCCTGAATCTACAATCCATTGTGTACAAATCCTAAAAATCCCTAAGTAGTCCGAGTGTCAGAAAGCCCCAGAAATCGGAAAAAACCCCGGAAAAGTGGCCAATAAAAACGCACCAAAGCAGAAGCACGGAAAAAAAGGCTAGTAGAATCTATCACCTGCATAGCTGATTTTGGAGTCTTGCTATCAAGTATGGTAAATTTTAACATCATCTGGTGAATGCAACGTACCTTGTGGTTAAAAGTACCAACATATTATCTTAATTAACCACAATGTACGTTGCATTTACCCTATGATGCACGAAGAAAAAATTATACTTGGGACAACCAGAATTACTTCTACGTAATAGTTAAATGTAATTCGCGTATCCTTTACTAGATTTCTGGTGATATTCAAAATACGTTTTTCGTTGAAACCAGCAATAACTTCACAGGTACCAGAATTAAATTTAACTATTACGTAGAAGTAATTATGATAGCCCGAAATGTAAATTTTTCTCCGTGTGGTAAAATTTATCATACTTGATAACAGACTCCAAAATCAGCCATGCAGATGGTAAATTCTACCAGTCTTTTTTTTCCGGGAGTTTGATACGGAATCGTTGTATCCAACCACAGTGCGGCGGCGCGGCGCGGTGTAAGTACACGCGTAGGTACTATCAATGAAACAATGGCTGGCGCTTGTGAGAAAACTATTTGCGATATACGCGCATTCTCGCTCATTCGCACTTCCTAATGGCGCTTGCTTCAGCTCAGATATGTATTGGTGCGAGCGTACGCGCACGCGGTTTTCCATTCTTTTCCCTCTATTTTTACTTATCCTTCCTGCGCGTCGCAATTAGACAATTAGTACCTACAGCGCGCCTCGAAATCAGATTACACGCATGCGCGATAGGGAATGAAAGCCTTGAATGTATTTGACAAATGTTGGCGCTTTTCTGCTTAAACGTCGATTGCTCGGCACGTGTACGTATAATATTTCCTGTTATGGTTAGAGTCCCTGCATATACCTATATGGAGAGTTAGAACGGCTGAATACCATTGGCGCCGCCAAAGGATTCATTTTTGAACATATGTTTACATTCTACGGATCGTTGTTATTTTGTCCCAATATAAAGATTATAAAACCGTTGAGTATCTAAGTGTGTCATCTTGCATTGCCTTTACTGATCGACGTCTTGGTGTTAAACTGAATCTCCCACTCCTTCTATTTTAATAGTATGCAATTTCAACTCGAAAGAGTAATAAGAATTACGACATCTTGGTGTCAAACTGAATCTCTCACTCCTTCTATTTTAATAATATGCAATTTCAACTCGAAAGAGTAATAAGAATTAATATAGTCCATACATATGGAGAGTTACGACGATTGAAATCATAGGCGCCGCCATTGGTTGTATTTTTGCACATTTGTTTCCATTCTAAGGATAATTGTCGTATTTTGGCCATTGCAAAGATTATAAAACCGTAGAATTTCTAACGGTGCGATGTAGCATTACCTTTGCTGATCAACATTGTTGGTGTCAAACGGAATCTCTAACTCCTTCTGTTTCAAGAGTATGCAATTTCAATTCGAAAAAGCGAGATAAGTTGCATCCTTCAAAATTTGAAGGAGTTTTATAATACTACAAGTGGCACCGTCGCAGTACTTAAAACAGTAGCATAGTATATACAATTCGAGAAATAGTAAATTAACATGCACAAGAGAGTTTCCACCTCCTCATAACTCATTTTACAAGACCCGCCCATATCTGTGCAATTACATCAGTCTCAGTGTGCTAATAAAATTATTTAAAGACATAGTAAAATTTTGATTAACTCTACAGAAAAGTCAGAGACAACTTTACTGTGCCATCGAAAACTTTAAAAAAAATTAAAGCCGTAGAAGCAAGTATCGCAAAACTCTCCGGTCATTGCAGTGAAAATTTCCCAAAATCCCTCAAATTAACGCTCCCGAAGTTGGGCACATGAGTTTTGTTACACCTTGATGTATACGAACCACCGAAGGGTAAAATTTACACTTCCACTTTGTCAGTAAACATTTAGAATTTGAACATAAAAAAAAGGGTGCAATGCCCCCCCCCCATTTCGTTGATACACAGAAAAAAATTGAATATTTACCATAGGGGCTGAGACAACAGCACGCATCATGGAGAAGCTTATCGCTGCAGTAGCTGTACACGGACGAGTCGCAAAGGGGACAGTGTTTGCGGTGTCCATTCAAGATATCTTCTACTTCAAACGACGAGTGACTCTCCGCCTCTTCACTCTCCTCCTCTTCGGATGTCATTGCTGTAAAAGTGACAGAAAGGTAAGTGAAAGGGTGGGTGTCAAAAAAGGCACAAGTTCACGTGTTTGTAATCTATTCTTGAGTCAAGGATGGATGCATGGACTTAACAGGGAGTAATGGCGCGATGCTGCACGTAGATGCACGATTTTCGCGCCTTAACGACATAGTGTGTCTCGTGTCCGACTGTCATGAACCCAGAGACAAATAGAAACCCGGCACACCGTATGCTTCCCGTGTTAGGAAAGTGATGCAAGTTTAGTGCGCTCAGTTTTGTTCGGGAGTCACCGGCTGCAACGATAAACAGTCGCCTACTGTTGAGTGGTATGAGCTCAAAAAAAGGCTATGATTCTTCCGCGGTCCCGGAAACGGAAACTGGTTTTGCTTGCCGAATGCAACCACGCGCTCATCAGTCATTAGTTAAGTGGGCGACTATATTGGCTGTTGTTTCGATGAGTTCCGACCAAACTTGAGCCGGAAAAGTGGACACCTGTCGCAAGCTTTGTGCTGGGTCTCTATTTATCTCCGCATGAACGTAAAACCAGGTTTTTACATTATAAAATACCTTTGTCTCTCCTCACCGCGATTATTTCCAAATATTTTGACCCGCTGATTTCCAATTCGGCCTTAGGTTTTACTCAAAGCTCATACTTTTTGCATAGTTTTGATTTTGTCGCGATGAAGACGAAAATTGGAATAAACGTATATGATCTAGGCCATTTAGAGAGAAACTGAGAGCATTTTTAAAGCAGCGTCTCAAAAAACACTATCGTGCGATGCAGAAGGGAAATTGGAGGCGGATGATTACGCTAAAATACTACAAATTAGTAAAATTAGACACTGATGGACGGTGAATGTCTCGGACACATTATATCGCTTTGATGCTTACTACTAGCGAACGTGCCCCACGATCTAAGTAAACAATGATACATTTATGATCTCAACTCGAGACTGTCCTATAAAGCTTCGGCCATTATTGACAAGGAGTAGGTTACAGCGAAGGTCTAAAACACAATGTTTTATGAATTACCTGGGCCCAAATTGCGTTCTGTCAGGGCGATATTCTAGGTCGTGCGCTTGCGCGAGTCAGAGCTCAACCAATCAGGAGTGAAGATTTGAGACCGGCGGATGAAAAAGGTATGTCTGTTGAAGGAATCTAGGAATCTAGTCAAGCTTCCACTTTTGAGCAGAGCTTGTGTCTTGCATTGATTTGTAGTTTTCTCCCCGTATGGTGAAATAACGATCACTCAGCCTGCATTTGATAGTACAGGCAACAAGCATCACAACGCTGCGCTCGGAGAGCTGTTGTGCTTGTTGCATAAGTAGGGAGATTTTAAGAGGTCTATGGGTAAATACACAAAAAATTTCATGTATAATAAAAGTTTCACGTAAAGAAAAAATTTCACGTGAAACTTTTATTATACATGAAAACTTTTTGTGTATTTACCCATAGACCTCTTAAAATCTAATAACAAGTTTCACGTAAAAAAAAAAAAAAAAAAAAAAAAAAAAAAAAAAAAAAAAAAAAAAAATTACGTTAAAAACACACCCTTGCAACAAAAACAGTATTCCATTTCAACTTTGTAAACCAATTCCGCACTGCACTCGCGTCTTTTAATTGAATTCTTCTCGTCAGCAAACTGAAGAAGCATTTAACGTTCAGTTACGATTTCCGTTCATTTTATACTCATATGTGTATGGATTATTATATTGCATTAAGTTTCAGGAATGAAAGAAAAACACGGGGGAAAAACATGTCCGATGTAAGCGGCGACCGCGCAACAAAACAAACAAAACAGTATTCCATTTCCACTTTGTATACCACTTCCGCACTGCACTCGCGTCTCTTAATTGAATTCTTCTCGTCAGCAAACTGAAGAAGCCTTAACGTTCAGTTACGATTTCCGTTCATTTTATACTCATATGTGTATGGATTATTATATTGCATTAAGTTTCAGGAATGAAAGAAAAAACACGGGGAAAAACACGTCCGATGTAAGCGGTGACCTCACCGACAACTGATTCTGATTTTAACAGCATGTTGGTGCATTTAACCCGCAGCCACTTCATATCCCTTTTCACGTATAAAAAAAACACACCTGTGCACTCTTAATATTCTTTTGGCCTAACGATGCATGACCGCGCAAACTCTGTAGAACTAGGTAACTAGGTCGAAATACACCAACACGCTCGAATTCAAAACGTTACACAACGTATGAAAAAATACCCCTTTTCCATGCATGGATGCACGCGCAGCCCCGGCTACTGAATAAGTTTGATCTTTCGCGGGTTAACCACGGTCCAAACTCATCGCTCGCATCAGCGGTGAATTCAACACATTACACAGTTGTATGGAAAAAAATACTCTCCCTTTTTTTCAACTTTCAATGCATGACCGCGCACAGCCTCATTGCTGCATGTTACCTATGACTCACACTGACCATGCGCAGAGGTTTCAATTGTTTGCTCGTCAGAACCATTGAACAGGTGGTTGTTTTGAAATGCTTTTTTCACCGTGTCTGATAAAGTTTCTTAAGGGGTCTTTGGGTAAATACACAAACGCACCCCCTTCCCCGCATGACTCATCTTAATAGTAGCGACTACAGAACAGGTGCATTGCTGTTTTCCCATCTTATATGCACCCTCTTCTGATGTACTGTTGTGGTACACCGTTACCATGACTCCGTGACATCATTTTTTTTTAAACGTTTCATTCCGTATAATCTTTAGTGTGTGCGTATGTGTGTGATGAGTGACTTGAATTAAAAACCAGTCCGCTGCTCTCCGGAGGATTCCGCATTCGATTTTCATACTAGTGTATCATTTGGATTTTCAGTGCTCTCCCGCTCTCTTATTTCGCTGACTCCGAGGTTTCCCCGTTCGATTTTTATACTAGCGTATCATTTGGATTTTTAGTGCTCTCCCGCTCTCATATTTTCGTGTTTGCTTCATTTTTTTTTTTCTAAGTTCGCGTTAAGAAAATTTAGATTTATTTTTTGTATAATATTAATGGAAAATATTGACCAACTTTTTAATAAGTTATTTCTAAATGCCGAGTGAGGTTTAAAAACTTTAAGCGCTCTTAAAAAAAAAAAAAAAAAAAAAAAAAAAAACAAGAATTTCTGTCTTTACGCAGAGCCGATTAAAAAAGAAAAAGTAAATAAGTAGATTTAGAATTATTTGACAAAATATATTCAACAGATATTTATTAAATCCGACAATGTAAACTTTCATAATTTTTTTTTTTTTTTTTTTAACAAGAAAGGGAAAAGGTTAGAGAAATCGGAACGCAAACGTTTAATTAACCTTACTTAACTTTATTTAACAGGAAATGGTACGGCGATTGATTCCGATTTCGAATCCGTCTTGTCGACCAATTCTGAATCGACGGTGAAAGACACGGTCTACAAAAACCCTTTTCAGTAACTGAATCGATGGTGATTGACACGGTCGCAAAAACCCTTTTCAGAAACGGTTCATACAAGACAGTCGAAAATAATCAAGATAATCCCGTTCCATTGCTTAGAACACGTTGGTGATTGATTCCGGTTTTGAATCCATCTTGTCGACCAACTCTGAATCGACGGTGAAAGACACGGTCTACAAAAACCCTTTTCAGTAACTGAATCGATGGTGATTGACACGGTCGCAAAAACCCTTTTCAGAAACGGTTCATACAAGTGACAGTCAAAACAAATCAAGATAAACCCGTTTCATTGCTGAGAACACGTTGATGATTGATTCCGCTTTTGAATCCGTCTTGTCGACCAATTTTGAATCGACGGTGAAAGACACGGTCTACAAAAACCCTTTTCAGTAACTGAATCGACGGTGATTGACACGGTCGCAAAAACCCTTTTCAAAACGGTTCATACAAGACACTCAAAAACAAATCAAAATAAACTTGTTTTTTTCCAGTTTTTCAATAATGGATATGAGTGTCAGATTTTGCGTAGTTCCAACCGCGAAGTTCGAAATGTGCAACCTACATTTACGATAAAATGAGTTGGATATTAATGTCAATATAAAACCTTATTTTGATAATCGAGAAGTTCGTCTTCGAACCTTTGTTTTATTTTCAGGTTGAGTTGACAAACCGGAGCGAAAAAAGAAATTGTTCAATTTGCAAGTCGGAATATTGCGTTTAAAAAATAAAATTAAAATTTTAGCTGTGTTAATAAATTGTTTTGGTGAAACATGACTCCGTGACATATACCAGAGTTTTCGCGTCCGATTTTTATCCGTTTCATTCGAATTTTCAGTGCGCAATTTCTCTCTCATATTTTCGGGGTTTGCTTTTGTTTTTTTAAAAAAAAAAAAAAACAAAAAAACAAAAAAAAAACAGTTCGCTGCTTTCCCAAATCTTCGCGTGGATTTAGAATTATTTGACAAACTATATTTAACACTTTTATTTATCATATTATATATTTATTTACAATTTTTTTTTTTTTTTTTTTTTTTGACGCTTCAGTTGAATTTTTGCGCGATAAACCACCATCTTTGCATCATTTCGGATAAACACACCTTGGACTATAATGTGCACGATTCAGACATTACAACTGACGAATTGAAGAGGGTTAGCTCATCGTTAGCTTTAACAACTTTTAACATTGAGAGCACTTGGGAAAAATTACCATTAGAGTGGAAGAAAAAAAATAGTTTATTTGTGAAATAAATTGTTGGTGACGCCATAAAATTGACTTTATCTGCGGTTGAGTTGACAAACTGGAGCGGAAAAAAAATTGTTCAATTTGCATGTCAGGATATTTAAAACCAACCCTTTCAAAAACCCTTTTCAGTAACGGTTAATAAAAGACACTCGAAACAAAACAAGATAAACCTGTTTCATTGCTCAGAAAGATTCTTCAAGTATAGAAGCGAAGAATTTTTCAATCTTTATTTGAGGGAAAAATTAAATTCGTTTAACGCAAAAATGTTTATTTGAAAAGTACACTGCTGCTTATGAAATACTACTTTTTCTTACTTGCTACTTACACACTATTTTTTTTTACTTGCTAAATACTTATTACTATTTACTATTGTTCTTCCATGATAAATTGTGAATTCTTTACACTGATCAAATCATACTTTTTTAGCTTAAACTAAATAAAATAAATCCTTATAAAATAAATTAAGACTAACAACAAACATAAAATAAAAATAAATAAGCTCATTGCAATAAGTAAATTTTTATTTCTTGCTCGTTTTTGACACAATTTTGAAGCATCGTCTATTAGTAAATTTAAATATTCTGCGGAGCCGTTTTGATACGAAGAAAAAGAGCAGTTCTTGACCTTGTGAAAAATTAAACAAGTTTCGGATATAACGTTTTGATTTCGCACGCGTTCCTCCCAAACCTTTACATTCTCATCTGGAAGGCAGCTTTGTAAGTGTCGGATCACATCAATCTTGTAGTAATTATCGTTGCTCGAGTTAAAAAAATCTTTCAACCAGCAGTAGCCTCCCGCTATTAGCATTAGCATAATTGCTACCTTCATTTTGTTACGTCTTTCGCTTTGACCCACTGATTAAATTTGCTATCGAATCCAAGCCACTTGACAAACAATAACTTGCCTTTTTTTTTCAAAACTCGTTCAACTAAATAAGTGTTTTTATACCGCGTTTTTAATAATTCCTCCGTGTAGAATCCTCCTTTAATTTCTGTCCCGTTTAAATCACGAAGTTTGTAAGTTATTGGAACGGTTTTTTCAACTTTATCAATGATAAAAACCTCAGTGCTCCATGATGGAGTGTAAGACTTTTCAAAAACGTGTTTAAATTTTGAAATGCGAACAGAATCACCGATCTGAAATTTTTGTTTTTTTTTCGGTGCTAATTTGATGCTTTGCAGTTTGTTTAACACGAATTGTTCGTTTGATTTGTTTACATCCCGCGGAGCTAAGCCAATGCTTCGGTGAATACGCGCGTTGTACCTCTTGACCAGCTCGTCAATGAATGATAGCCACTCATAACTTCCTCGGTAACTAAACTCTTTAAACATCCATGATTTTAAAGTTCTATTAAAACGTTCCACGATAGAAGCCTTTAAAACAGAAAAAGAGCTGTAGTGTTCAGTTTTGAATTCTTTCAGAACTTTTGCGACGGCAGAGTTATAAAATTCTGTGCCATGATCCGTTTGTAAAAATTTTGGACCATGATTCAGTTTTTCAAACACAGATTTTAAAGCAGCGCTTACTTCTTGTCCTCCTTTAGTTTTCAAGGGAATGGCCCACCCTTTTTTTGAAAATGTGTCAATTACAGTGAGCAAATACTTGAATCCTTTATTTAATTTTGCATGGCTCTGCAAATCTACAATATCGGCTTGAAATAAATCTAGGAGGCTCTTGATAGTTACATGTCTGCGTGCATAGTTACGCCTGGCAGGTTTATGTAGCTCGTCTACGATCCCCCTTTTTTCACTTCGGGGAAAGCGTGGCTCCATGATGATTGCGGTTTCTTCAGTGTTAAATGAATTGACTCTTCTTTCTCCTCTGAGTTTCTTTGATACGATGGCGAAGTGACTTTATAGACAAAAGATCTCGTCATGTCTGTAACTGCTTTTAATTCAGATTGCGCATCATCCTTAATTTTTTTTATTTCTTTGTCCAATTTGTCTATTTTAGTCTGACTATGCTTGATGGAATTTTCAATTTTAGTAACTTTCGAGACAAACTCCATTTCAATAATATTTTTAACGGTTTTACTTAACTCTGCTTTCATTTCTGAGATTATAGTATCTATTCTACTTTTTATCGATGGGTCTAAAATGGTAGTTTTATTTGCTTCAAGCGTTGTTGCCGGAGTTTTTGGAAAATTGTCAAAAAAATTTTCTTTTAAATTCATCATTACTTTATTCAAACTTTGCAGATTTTTGCTGTTTGTATCTACAGACTCGAATAATTTAACTACATGCTCCATTGTTGCAACATCATTCAAATCTGTTCCCTTTCTAACATTTTTCAAACGTTTGCTCATCATGTCATAATTTCCATCACGATCCTCAACAAATCCGAGTCCCGGCGGGCCAGATCTGTTTCCTTGGTACCCTCTGTAGTGTCCAAATTTGTCCACAGTCTTCATTTTATAAAATTGCCTTCTCTGAGTTCTTCTTCGATTGATGCTATCTCCGCTGCGTGACCTTTGTTGCCGGCTTGTTCTGATGCAATAAGTAAGGCTAGTCTGTCTACTAACTCATTCGGGTCGTTCCAACGTATGTAATCAATTTTATTATCCGTCACTGGCAAAAGTCCTTTTCCGGTGGAAAAAAGTGGTGAGATAATGCTTTTATACTTGACTCCGTGACTTGAAGCAATTTTTGCATCCTGATGGTGCCCTTGTTTGTGCGCGTTTGTTAATTCAAGTATATTTTTATACTTGGACAAATCTAATTTAGTTATTAAATTTTTGTTAGGAATTCTTTTGAACAGTAATTCAAACAGTCCTTTTGTTCCACCAAACATTTTGTTTTCAATATGGATATTATCTTGCTTGTCAAAAACTATTTCTTTGTTGCCAATCCACCAGGTATCCGTATCAAAGTTAGGTCTGACCCCAAAAGTATGATCAAACTTTTCGTTGGCTTCCGTCATTGTTTTGTACATGTATTCTTGAGTTAGTGGACCAAATTGATTTACATAGGTTCGGAATTCATTCCAAGATGGGTCATCACTTGGACTTTCATAGATTTCTTCTTCATAAGCAGTCCGCGCTTTTTTCTCAAACTTAGTTGCATTCTTGGGCTCATCTGTTTTAATTTTCTTGATTTCCCGTTTTTTAATTGGAAGCTGCACGTTTGTTTCTTCTTCTTCTTCATTTGAATCTTTAGTTAAATCAATTATTGTTTTTAAAGGTTTGAGTAGAGGTTCGTACCGCTTTTTTACTGCAGCTTCTTCTTCAACCATCCCTTTTTTCAACAGTCTGAATTTTTTGCGAACCGCGTCTGCAGTCTTAACGATGTCTGCTTTGAGTTTATTCTCCATTTTTTTTTGTCAATTTTTTTTGGTATCATGTGCTTATATAGGAATCAAATCCCTTCCGATATCTGCCTTTATTTCGCTCGCATTCTTTATTGATCACAAGGAATCCAAATGGGTCATCCCAACATTTTGAACACATTCGCTGAAACTCTTGAAAGGTAAAGTCTGAGCCTACGTGATCATCATATGCATGTTTGAGATTCAAAATATCCATTTTGAACAGAGCGATTAGATTAGCGTTGTCTCGGATTAGTTGTTTCGGAATTTTTGAGTATGTTTGAGCCAAGTATATGCTATCGAGTGACCGATGTCTGGCTCTACTGAAAAAATCCTGAATGTCACTTTGTTTCTGAGTAATTAGGTCATCAAAAATGCAAATAGAATGTTGTTGCACTTCTTCTGGTTTCAATATTTTATTACTGAAACGGAAAAACTTCACTTCTTTTACTTGACTCAAAACGTTTTCCAAATAATTGTATTTTGGTTGATTTAACGATTTGGAAAAAAGGTAGACATTTTTAAATTTCAGGCCATTTTTATCTAGTAGCAGTGACAATACTAGGTTGGTTTTTCCGCAATTACTCGGTCCCACAATAAGAGCTCTTACGTTATCAGGTAGCAACTGTCCATGTTTTCCTTCTTTCAAACACCCTCCTTCAAATTCAAATCGCTTGATGGGTAAGCGTACTTTTAGGCACCTAATTTTCATGTTTCCTAATTTCATTAGTGAGCGGTTGATATTCATAAACAGTGTCGTGAACAATGACACACGATGCAGTGGTTTTACTCGGGAACGTTTGACTTGCTTCGATGTCTAGTCGGACGTCAATGGGACCGTATTTTAAGGTCTCTCGTTGATGCGAGCAATCGATAATGAATAACGGAGCTTTAGTTTTATAGGTGTCGAAATCCAATAAAGGAGACGCATCTGGTTGATTGTAAAAACTGACAGCAAAGTTACTATACATCTGATAGAATAAACCGTAATTCTTTGAGCTGAAATCTTGGTCCAAATCTTCTTGTGGGAATGACTCGTTGTTTAATTTAAGCTTGACGTTTCTCAAATTACAATGGTCAAATTGACTTGAACTTTTCTCCAACTTTCCACTTCTTTCAGTCTGAAAGAAAAGTAAAATAAACCTGGGTTTTTCAAGCTGCGAGGATGTCTTGATTGTCCAGGAATGTTTTTTAGTCTGCGGCAGCTCCGGAATTTGATAAAGATCCCACGATCGAAAAGTTATAGGAAGTGCTTTATCTTTCTCTATAAGTTTCAAAAGTTCTAATCTGTGAGCATCGTCAACTGATACAAAAGGAAGTCTGTACTGAATTTTAGTCAAAGTTAGAACGCAGTCTTCTTTCGTTTCAGGTCTTTTGAGGATCAGGGCATCATTATTCGTTCTTGCACGAGTTAAAATTATTTTTATATTAGCGTTGACCAACACCTTCGTAAAGTCATCCGCAAGTCCAAATAGAACTTTAAATGGAACGGTGGCAGTGAAATCACCGTTGTCGGATATGATGTGTTCCTCTTCGTTCCATCCCATTGCTCCAAGTTGGCGCGCACTTCCTTCATTGTAACAGGCGTAAATTTTTGAGATACAGGTCAACCCCGGTTCTATTACTTGTTCCACAGTTTGATTGTTGATCTTTAACTCGGCTCGATTAAACAAATGCAGTATACCTGCATTTGCTAAAGTAGTATTTGCTGGAGCCTCATTCGGTTTATCTTTCTTTCTAATTTTACCCGAAATCACAAAAAAGCTGTCCTTCAAAAGAGTTAAAGAATCAGATTGATTCACTGAAAAATGAATGACGTCATTATTCTCGAGAGCTTGCGGATTTCCGGGATTAATAGTTTGTTCCTCTATTTTCGTGATTGAGGTGTCGAAAACGGGACGCGTTTGAATTTGAAGAATTTGACTCATTTTTTAGTTTGTATCCAAGACGTTTCAAAGTGAATTGGCTCGCCAAAGTTAGACTCTTTGACGACAAGTCGTAACTGATGACTGACGGGAGGTAATCACCCTTTTTATATTTTTCAAACTGAAATCCCATGCCTTAAATGCAGTCTGACAGTGACTGTTTCTCCTCTTAAATTCAGCAAATTTCCGTCTTGATCCAACAATTTCACCGTAACGCTGTCAATTAATTTCGTATTGACGGGCAAATAAATGACTGTTTGCGGCACCTCAATTATTCTATAGCCAGGAGGCGTCACCGGTGCGAATTGATGGATTGTATGTATTTCCTTTCCATTTATATAGGCTCCACTGACCAAACTACAATCGATCAGAATAGCATTGATTCCAAATATTTGAACTGGCTCATCAGATTCATGTAGTATGTTTGGCTGTAGAACATTCGATTTAAATCCCAAAAGCGGTCCAATGCTTTCTTTTTGTGTGAAATCGATGACATGTTTTGATTTCAGTTCACATTTTAACGTAGCAGTGTTAGCAGTTAATTCAATTGCATCATTACCAAGTTGCTCTTTCAGAAACTTATCAATTTGTTCCACTTCGTAAGATCCTGTTGGAAATGTCAAGAATTTCGAGTCGTAGAAAAATTTATCGTTGCCAGCCTGAATATTCGGTATACTATTGAATGTTTCAAAATCTACTAAACCAATAAAATACGAGACATTTTCATCCAGTTTAATGGGAGGAAAAAACTTGGCAGTCAGGATAGAATCCTGTCCTTTAAGAGTAAATGACATCGACATGTTGAATGAAAAAAATTGTCATTGTCCTACCTCTTTTATTAGAAATTTTAGGCACAACTGTCCACAGTTTGGAGAATTATAATTTTGGAGCTTTTCGTTAGAATAATTAATTTTATTGCCCTTGAAATATTGCAAGACTTCAGGTGGTGGTCGGAGACCGTAACTGTCAAAATATGTGATATTGTTGTTTTTTTTTGAAAAAGCTACCCAGTGCGTACCGGAACTACCTGAAACATCTAAATTCAGAATTCCTGTTTCGTTTTTGTGCGGGGTTATTAGAGATAGCTCGTCTCTTGAAAAAACGCCTCGAAAGTTTCTTATTTTCAGTAGTCTCACATACTTCATTAGCTCCCAGTTAGTCATGGCATGTCCATCCAAGGGCATTAACAGTTTGGGTTATATGGTTTTAAATAAAGTCCGAAGCCTTTTTTGAATGGCGCGAGGACTGCTTTTTGTTTAATTCCACTTCCGCGCATCTTTTGGATTGCTTTAATTACATCATTTGCACTCGAGGCTACAGATCCAATGTTACTGAGTCCAGCGAGAAGAGGCAAAATATACTGAAGTATACCACCTTTTTGAGGTAGCGGTATTACTCTCATTCCTGCAATTTTTCGTTTCATCGGTTTTCGACGCTTGAGTCTTTGTTTTTTGAGGCCTGCACCCATCGCTAATTTTGCTTTCATAATATTTGTCACTAAATAGCTCGCGGCTTTTTCTCCAAGCGTAGCGTCACTAGATTTGAATCGGTTCCAAGCACTTTCAATCAGTTTTTGGTCTGCTTTATGTCTTGTTTCCAAGTCCGAGTGTTTCCAGTATGCTATGTCGTGGATTTTACATGCGTCGTCTAATTTGTTCTTCCCTTTAACGTCTAGCAAATGCTCGATGTCACTTCCGGGTCCACAGAACGAATATCCAGGGATATGTACACCGAAAGGAAGCTTATCTATAAGAGAGTTAATAACACCTCTACCAGCTACCTTCCTCTTTCCAGGTATAACAAGCATTTAACTCGAACTAACGTTTTTACACCACTTATATACAATCAATACGCCTTATTTACATTACAGAAACTTGGTTTTGTTGATTTGAGAGCGGAAGCGCAGTGAGACAGGTTGAAGCACGACTGTGATTTTTTTCTGTTCTTCAGTACACGTTTTTATGCCAGCCTACGCCATCTTGTTTTCAGAAAACTGACATAAGATTTTGCAAACAGATCGTGCACTCTTTTTTGCTCGCTCCGTTCATGGTTTCAGGACAATGATTCAAACGCCAGATTTCACTTTTGAAATCGCTTCTATTTTGATAGGTTGAAGGCAGTTTTTTCCAGACTTTGTAGCAAGCTATGTCGAAAATTTTTAGAACCAAGTGAGGAGGAATTAAAAGGAACTCTTCCTCGGTTAGGTCCGTATCCTGCATTTTAGTGGTTGGAATAGGCACCATTGTTGATGTAATTTCTCAATTTAATGACATTCTGTAATGCACAGCATCCGTGAAAATAGCTGCAACAAGGCTGAAATGAATATGCACTTGATCTTAGTGAGGGTAGGCTCGTCAAAATATCAATTTTCGGGTGAAAAGGTAAAAATTGTGTCAACCATCGTTTTTTCTCTTCTCCTTTAACGAAAAAAATGTATGTTTCTCCTGCGATTCGTTGAAGAATATCCACGATTTTATAATAAGGAACGTCACCGTCTGTCCAACGTAATTTATGATGATTCTCTGTCAGCCAAGCGTTGTCCTTCGAGTAACATCGAATGCATGGAGGAGTTTCAAACATGTAATGATCCAACAATGTACCGTCGATGGATGCGAACGCCAACTCTTTGCAGATGAAAGTGTCACCGTTTTTAAATCCCTGAAAATCTATGATGACTTCCATGATGACCGGAGCAGAATGGAAGTAGAAAAAAAAGCTACTGCTCTTTATAAGCTGTAAACTGCACGGTTCACTGACTTTTCTTTTTAAAAAATAATAAACTTCTAATAAATTTGTGTTTTTAGTTGAGAACTTTTTGGTGAGAAAGGTATGTGTATTCAGTGAGAGTAATTAAACTGCACAACATGCAAAAATGTCTCAAACAACAATTACGGATGGTAAGCTTACGCTTATCATATTTTTGGCGTAAACTTGTGATCGAAAATGCAGTCTCAATCATGGACATTGCCTAAAAACTTACTATTTTTTTCTCTCGAAAGGTAGATATTTGTACAAATTAATTATTAAATAATCACAAGAAATAAGAGTCCACTGACTTTTCTTTGAAAAAAACTCAGTCTCCTCGTTTTTAATGAGTAATACCGCAGTGTCATACACTTCGTTTACATCTGCAATAGAGTAAAGCGTAAACATGGATGAACTGTGAATTTTTGTCATCGCCTCCCGCGTAATTTCATGAACATACTGACAATGAACCTCAAATAGTACTTTAAAATTTAAATTGGTCACTTCCAAAACCTTTGATAAAAATGTAGTCACTTCATTTTGAACTAGCGAAAGAAGACTGTTGATATCTGCTACAGTATTTTCAAGCGTAACTTTAAATACAAATTGATGTCCAAATGCTGATTGAATTAATTGGATCATGATGCAGTTGAGCTTAGTATTTTATTAGAGTTTATGAATCTTTATTTTTGTATGTTCGTGATCCACAAAACACTCCAAAACTCACCCGAATTTTCTACGAAGTACATTGAAAGAGGCTATTTATATACCTAGATTGCATGGGAAAAAAGAAAAAAACCACCGGTTACATTTTTTTTTAACAATGCGGTGAATTTGCGCGTGTTAACCGGTTTATACCCAGTACCCCCTCACTTCCTCTCTCTCGTTCAAAACGTTCATTTCAAGAGAATTAATGTGTCTATACTACTTTGTTTGAAGAAAGCGAATCATCGCAGATGAGTATAAAAATGAACGGAAATCGTAACTGAACGTTAAATGCTTCTTCAGTTTGCTGACGAGAAGAATTCAATTAAAAGACGCGAGTGCAGTGCGGAATTGGTTTACAAAGTTGAAATGGAATACTGTTTTTGTTGCAAGGGTGTGTTTTTAACGTATTTTTTTTTTTTTTTTTTTTTTTTTTTTTTTTTTTTATACGTGAAACTTATTATTAGATTTTAAGAGGTCTATGGGTAAATACACAAAAAGTTTTCATGTATAATAAAAGTTTCACGTGAAATTTTTTCTTTACGTGAAACTTTTATTATACATGAAATTTTTTGTGTATTTACCCATAGACCTCTTAAAATCTCCCTACTTGCATATCCAACAACATGCAGGAGAAACTACCAAAACTGACTGAATATTAATTGATGAAGTGTAGATCACTCCTCGTCCTCGTGTAACTTATATTTTCAGCAACACGCACTGCAAGCTACGCACAGAAGCCTGCAGAGCTATGTAAGGAGGAATGGTAAAGTGGCGGATCGAGAATTAACAACGTAGTCAATGACCTTCTCCTTCATACGAACATGTGACATACAGGGTGTACCAGACCACCCGGATCAGGCATTTTTCTCGAAAACTACAGAACCAAATGATTTGAAATTACGAGGGGCGTTCAACTTATAAGTTTCCCTATTTTTTATCTCTGGCCCTGTTGGTGCTAGAAAAATTTCATTTATACGGTTAAATCCGCCAAATCCTCAGCTTTCCACCGGTATTTTTGTTTTTGAAATTTGAGCAATTTTTGTAGGAGAAAAAGCTATATTTCTACACCCGTGTCGAAAAAGTCCCCCGCCAACTTTTTCAGCAAAAAGTATTCGCCTGTTTTGAACAACAGCATTCGTCTGATTAGCGACGAAAATGAACCGTTATCGCTCCATACCTGTTGCTGCGCTCAATTTTTGTCGTGAAATCTTATCTAAGATGATCATGAGATGCATTATAAACACATATCGTCGGCAAAAGTATAGCACGTAAAGTTCCAGCCAGATGACCACCTGAAGGATACCGTGATGAATTTTTTCAAGTCCTTAGACTGAGAATTTTTCGCCCAAGGTATTGAAAAGCTGGTTCATCGCTGCGAAAAATGTATCAATCTGGAAGGAAATTATGTGGAAAAGTCGTGAAAATAGAATACTTCAAAAATAAAATGTATTTTTTATTTTAAAGTTTTGCGTTCTTCATTCCAAGTGTCAAAGTTAGTTTTTACTTCCCAACTCGGAAGTTGGCGGGGACTTTTTCGGCACGGGTGTAGAAATATAGCTTTTTCTCCTACAAAAATTGCTCGAATTTCAAAAACAAAAATACCGTTGGAAAGCTGAAGATTTGGCGGATTTAATCTATAAATGAAATTTTTCTGGCACCAACAGGTCCAGAGATAAAAAATAGGGAAACTTATAAGTTGATCGCCCCTCGTAAAAAATCAGATAGGGAATCAACAACAAATTTTTCATTTTCGATATTTTCAAAAGCCCCGGACAGCCCCTTGGGGCCCATTTGGGTGGGGGGGGGGGGGGGTTTCAAACACATTTTTCAAGTTTTCTCGAAAAAGTCTCCAATAATTATATGAAAACTGGTTGATATTCTTCAAGTAGAGGCAATTGCCGACTTTTTTTCTCCCATAAACTTTTTCCAAAAAACCCCAAGTTTTGAGCTATGGGGACTTTTTGGAAATTTTTTGAATAGGCCTTTGTGACCACCCTATTGTGAAATTCTCAAAAATAATGACAGATTCTGGGAGAGCAGATCAAGACCTTTCGATTGACGTGCCACATGTTACCTTTAAGTGAAAAAATAAGGTATTTTTCGCCAAATCAAAATTTTGGGGCTTAAATGGCAGAATAGGCTTGATTCCATGGTTTGAGCCATTTAAGTCCCAACTTTTTGATCAGAGATATTGTAATAAAGAAAAAATTCAAGCGTTGTAAGTATGTACACAATGCCATTGAGAATTATTCCTGAGAAAAGGGGGAGGAGAGAGGAGGTTAAAGAAAACTTCCTGCATATAAACTCTGCAATTTTCAGTATTTTTTTTTATTTTTTTTCATTAAGAAGTACATAATAAAAGACTAGAAGAATCCTCCGTGATCACCCCCCCCCGGTAACCTCAATTTTGTCTACAAAATTTTTTTAAGGTCGGAAAATGCATTTTTCCGAGACCATGTAAAGACCGCTTCTGAACACACAGTTTACACATCCGCTCAAACACACGAAAAGATGATAAAAGTTCAAAAAATCATAACTTTTGAATTAAAACAGCTAAAAATATTTCAAGGCCAGGATCGGATTTCTCGTACTCTCTAGTTTTTCATACACTAGCTCAAATTTTCTTTCGGTCATTTTTCCACCCGGATGAAGAGTTTTTTCAAAGCCTCGCGAAAACTGTATTTTTGGAGCACATCTCTAAAAAGTTACTGAAACTTCTCACATCTCTTTGGGCAAAAGTGGCATAGATAGACAAAATCTGAGACATGCATCAGACTTCTCAAAGTCAGAGCTATCGACCTGGTTACCTCAATTTTGTCAACAAAATTTTTTAATGGTCGAAAAATGCACTTTTCCGAAACCATGTAAAGACCGCTTCTGAATACACAGTTTACACATCCGCTCAAACATGTGAAAAGATGATAAAAGTTTAAATCGACATATTTTTTTAACTAAAAGAGTTAAAAATAGATCAAAGCCAGGGTTGGATGCCTCACACTTTCTAGTTTTTTATTCAGAAGCTCAAATTTTCTTTTGGTCCTTTTTACGCCCGTGTGAAGAGTTTTTCTAAACGCTCGCGAAAACTGTTTTTTTGCAGCACATTTCTAATAATGTTCAGAGGCGATCTTTATATGGTCTCGGAAAATGCCATTTTCCGACCTTAAAAAAATGTTGTAGACAAAATTGAGTTAACCAGGTCGATAGCTCTGACTTTGAGAAATCTGATGCATGTCTCAGATTTTGTCTACCTATGCTACTTTTGCCCAAAGAGATGTGAGAAGTTTCAGTAACTTTTTAGAGATGTGCTCCAAAAATACAGTTTTCGCGAGGAATTGGAAGACTCTTCATCCGGGTGGAAAAATGACCGAAAGAAAATTTGAGCTGGTGTATGAAAAACTAGAGAGTACGAGAAATCCGATCCTGGCCTTAAAATATTTTTAGCTGTTTTAATGCAAAAGTTATGATTATTTGAACTTTTATCATCTTTTCGTATGTTTGAGCGGATGTGTAAACTGTGTGTTCAGAAGCGGTCTTTACATGGTCTCGGAAAAGTGCATTTTCCGACCTTAAAAAAATTTTGTAGACAAAATTAAGGTTACCAGGGGGGTGATCACGGAGGATCGGATCGTATCGTTATCGTTATCGTTTGCATTAAATCAAATGGGCTTGCTTCTGCGCAACTCGATCGCGCAGGTGATCCCCTCCTCACCTCTTCCTACTTCAAACGATCGAGTAGACGACAGCCTCCAACTCTTCGCTTCCTTTCGTCCGTTTCAATCGTTGTGAGGGGCTCACAACGATTCCATGAGTTGAGCCACCCATAAGGTTACATGTAAACGATAACGATACCAAAACGATCCGATCCTCCGTGATCACCCCCAGGTCGATAGCCCTGACTCTGAAAAATCTGATGCATGTCTCAGATTTTGTCTATCTATGCTACTTTTGCCCAAAGAGATGTGAGAATTTTGAGTAACTTTTTAGAGATGAGCTTCCAAAAACAGTTTTCGCGAGGGTTTTGGAAAAACTCTTCATACGGGTGGAAAAATGACCAAAAGAAAATTGGAGCTTGTGAATGAAAAACTAGCAAGTACGAGAAATCTCATCCTGGCCTTGAAATATACATATGTTTAGCTCTTTAAGTTCAAAAGTTATGACGATTTTAAATGTTGTAATTTTTTCGCATTTTCGAGCGAAATGATCCAGCGCGCCAGGTGCGCCGGTTTTTTTGCGGGGCAGAGGACTTCAAATGAGATTATTACAATTTCGTAACTTTTCGGCATTGTGTTAAAAGTGACTGATAATAAGAGGAACTGAACAAACGGAGTGAAGAAAACAATGGAAACGAAAGTTCACTGACTTGCCTATCACTTGCGTGGGCGTCACGTCGTTCGTTTCGATTTCAATGTAAACAGGTAAGTAAAATAATAATTAAAAAAAGGGGGAAACGAGCGATGGTGATGATTAGCACAATGCAATGGTGCCATTTTGCCGATTCGAGTGATTATTTTTTTTATTTTATTTTTTTATTTTTTTTTAAATTCGCGGATGATTCAAATAACCATCCAATATTCCAGCAGTATAACCATGACCTCCGAAAATACTCAGATCTGCAATGCATATTCTAATGAACCGACAGAAACGCTAACATAAATCAATGGCTTAATTTTGGGTAATCTCATGATGGTACATTATCATGTATAATACTGTGATAGAAATAGAAGACGCGGTGCATTATCCTGTTGAATTTTTGAACTCGCTTCATCGCTGAGGAATCAAGTATTTTGACATTTTTTTACTTTCCTTCCCCACTCTCCTTGTTAAGAAATTTAAAATTTGTCATGTGCTTTTTAAAATTTATGAATAATGTGTGCTTTTTTTTGTTCGTTGAAAATATAATCTATTTTGTGTAGCTAACGATTTTTAGTCTGAAATAGTTTGTTCTAGGCCGATTACCTTCTAATAATACAGGGTGTTGCAAAACTGTTCCCGAATATTTCAGAGGCGGATTCTACAGGTCAAAATAAGACTTCTCTTTTCTACAAACATGTGTCCGAAAATGCCCCCCTTTTGAGCTACAGCCCCCTAAAGTGTTGAAAAATTGACGGTTTTCTTGGAATAGCGACCACTATTATGAATGAAATGTCCTAAAAATTGGTGTAACAGGGTAATTTTACGTGTAAAATCCATTAATGACCTCGAGAAATTCAGAAATTGAGTCAGACTGTACTTTTCACGCAATCTTGTGCCTTTAACGGCACGAATTTTATGTTACGGATTAAAGGTTTGAAGAATAATTACCGAAATCAGATGCGAAAAACCTTTAGAAAGATTGTTGGTACTCTTTGTTTCTTTCGATAAGACGCGACGTGTTTTAAGCGAGATAATCGCTGCACAGTGTGGAAAAGTCAGCGCTTTTACCATAGCGGCTGGCCCGAAGAAGCAGCGGAGAGGCGGGTTGCGCATACTCACTGTCGCTTTTCATGGTAAAAGCGCTGACTTTTCTACACTGTGCAGCAATTATCTCCCTTAAAAAGCGTCGTACTGAAAGAAACAAAGAGGACCAACAATCTTTCTAAAGGTTTTTCGCATCTGATTTCGGTAATTATTCTTCAAATTTTTAATCCGTAACAAAAAATTCGTGCCGTTAAAGGTACAAGATTGCGTGAAAAGTACAGTCAGATTCAATTTCTAAATTTCTCGAGGTCGTTAATGGGTTTTACACGTAAAACTACCATGACACACCAATTTTTACTACATTTCATTCATAATAGTGGTCGCTATTCCAAGAAAACCGTCATTTTTTTAACACTTTAGGGGGCTGTAGCTCAAAAGGGGGGGCATTTTTGGACACATGTTTGTATGTAGAAAAGAGAAGTCTTATTTTGACCTGTAGAATCCGCCCCTGAAATGTTCGGGAACAGTTTTTCAATACCCTGTATACAGGGTGTTTCTAAAACTTATGTCATCCTTTCTACCACGTATTTTTGAGGTCGAAATAAGACTTTTTTTCCTATAAACATGTGTCCGGAAATGCCCCCCTTTTGAGCTACAGCCCCCGAAAGCTTTAAAAAGTTGTTGGTTTTTTTAAAAGTTGTTGGACCATAATTATGAACCAAATGTCATGAAAATTGTTGTCCCGAGGTACTTTTACGTGTAGAATCCATTAATGACCTCGAGAAATTCAGAAATGAGGTCTGACTGTATTTTTCAGGCAATCTTATACCTTCAACGACACAAAGAGCATTATTCACGGAGGGGGTTTTTTGGACCACCCTGGATTTTCACCAATTTTTCAGGGGCGATAGAGTAGGTTATCAGACACCCGAATGTGGGCACAGATTTTCGATATCGTGCCGGGAAGCGGTGTTGCCAAGTCGCAACGTCAAAACCTTCAACCGCTCATAACTTTTTAACAAAAAAAGATTTTGAAATGCGGTTTGTTGCATCAGATGGAACTGCAAATGAGCTTTATTTTGCATGTATAGACATTAGAATTTCGATATTTCATCATGATTTTATGACGATTTTTCTACTTTTCGAGAAAGTAAAAAATTACGTTTGTTGTTGTATCGGCCACGGAACCTCGTGCCAGTTTCACCAAAAACTACCTAAAATTTTTTTTATGATACGCTCTTTCGAATGGCGCAAACCGCAACCTGGGGAAACGATTTGCCTCCGAGTTACAGCCGCTCAAAGTTGACGGCGCGCATTAAAACTGCCAATTTTTACGCTCGGCGCCGCGCGCTCACCCACCTCCCTCCCTGCGCGTCGTAACGTACCACTCGCAGTGTCTTCCGGGATCACTGTTGCATCTCCTGGAAGAGGAGTGGAGATCAAACTGACTTCAGACCCCCCGCCCCCGCCCCCCCGGCCTCTTCGCCCCTTTTGCATAAGTAATGTATAACAATGCATCAATGAAAAAGAATATGAATAAATGTAATGTAAATGTATGTAATGTAATGTGTGTATGAATGAATGTAAGGGGTGCGGGGGGTCTGAAATCCAGCCAGTGTTGGGGGGGGGGGGGGGCTTGCTGCTCTCGTTGATCATCGGATCATTATGCCAGAATACGCCCGGTGCTGCGAGTGGCATATAAAAAAACAATGCTTTCGATCAAAAGAGTATTGATTCCCTTTTGAAAAATGTTTCAGATGAAGCGACTTTATGTGATGATGAACTAGTGAAAATAATCGATGAATTGCGCGAAGCCGCCGTGTCAACCAACTCTGCCGTCGATGATAGATCTGCCGATTTTGACTTCTTCGAAAAATCCGAGGATATTAGCGCCTGATCAAGCCTGACCAAAGCAAGATTTTAAAGTATCTTCAGTTTTGGAGGCTTATTTCACGCTCATGTATGTACACCAGACAATCAGAGTAAGGAAGTGCACCATTCTCGAATCTGCCCGAACCTACCGTGTCGCGGTGCATTTATTTGTGTTAAAGAACCATGTGATAAGATATGCAAGGAAACATCAAAAATAGCAATTGTATGAGACTACCGATGCTAACATTGGTGGTCACCAACCGTCGCCACAAGGCAACGGTGCCCACGCCGGCAAGTTTTTTGAATGAGAGCTTCCCATTGGTCCGATCCAGCCTTTTGTCATCGGACCCGCCGTCGGACGATGAAGATGAAGAGCCGGACGATGAAGATGGAGACCCGGAAGATTTTTAATGTGAGTGCAGCTTTCCGATAAGTTTATTTCTTTTCATTGATACATTGTTATATGTACATTACATATGCAAAATGGGCGAAGAGGTCGGGGGGCGGGGGGTCTGAAGTCAGTTTGATCTCCACTCCTCTTCCAGGAGATGCAACAGTGATCCCGGCAGACACTGCGAGTGGTACGTTACGACGCACGGGGAGGGAGGTGGGTGAGCGCGCGGCGCCGAGCGTAAAAATTGGCAGTTTTAATGCGCGCCGTCAACTTTGAGCGGCTGTAACTCGGAGGCAAATCGTTTCCCCAGGTTGCGGTTTGCGCCATTCGAAAGAGCGTATCATAAAAAAAATTTTAGGTAGTTTTTGGTGAAACTGGCACGAGGTTCCGTGGCCGATACAACAACAAACGTAATTTTTTACTTTCTCGAAAAGTAGAAAAATCGTCATAAAATCATGATGAAATATCGAAATTCTAATGTCTATACATGCAAAATAAAGCTCATTTGCAGTTCCATCTGATGCAACAAACCGCATTTCAAAATCTTTTTTTGTTAAAAAGTTATGAGCGGTTGAAGGTTTTGACGTTGCGACTTGGCAACACCGCTTCCCGGCACGATATCGAAAATCTGTGCCCATATTCGGGTGTCTGATAACCTACTCTATCGCCCCTGAAAAATTGGCGAAAATCCAGGGTGGTCCAAAAAAACCCCTCCGTGAATAATGCTTTTTTATGCAACGGATTAGAAATTTGAAAAATAAAAACTGAAATCAGATAGGAAAAACTCTTAAAAAAATATTTGGTCCTCTTTGTTTTGGTCGATACGACGCGTATTAAGCGAGATAATCGCTGCACAAGGTGGAAAAGTCTGCGCTTTTACCGTGAAGAGCGACAGTAAGTATGCAACCCGCAACTCCGCTGCTACTTCGACCCCCCCCCCCCCCCCCCTACTGTAAAAGCGCTGACTTTTCCACCTTGTGCAGCGATTATCTCGCTTAATACGCGTCGTATCGACCAAAACAAAGAGGACCAAATATCTTTTTAAGAGTTTTTCCCCATCTGATTTCAGTTTTAATTTTTCAAAGGAGGAGTGTCAATAAGGCCGGTTTTTGGCCCCACCCCATATCGCTTTTTCAACTATTGTGGTGCATTTTAGAAGTCAAAATAAGACGAAAAACCTCTATAAACTTGTTTCCAAAAACGCATTCCTGAGGAGCTAGAGCTAATCAAAGTTTTTCTTAAAAACTTCTTTTTTTTAAATAAATGATACTATTTCGACCAAATTTTGTAAGTGCAGTTAAGAAAAGTGACTAGAAAGTCATAAACTTCCAAAACAATACACATGACCTTCAATTAACTGATTAAAGGTGGAAACAAGGCCAATAATTGCGGATTTTTGAACTTCATATCCCTAAGACAGTTGCACAATAGGTCTGTTGCAAACTTTTGCTACAGCAATATAGAGTGTTACATCTTAAGTAAAATCAAGTGAAAAGTCCATTGGTGGTATCAGAAAGTCATAAAATGCAGTATAAACTCACAAGAGGCGTTTAACTGAAACCCAAGATGGCGGTAAAATATCGAGCAACCTGTGTGCACGCACCGTGAACATCGCATGATGGCTAACTTGAACAACCTCACAATCGGAGGTAATGAGTTTGCTTGCGTTGTGATTGATTGTGATCGATGTAGTGAGGGTGGCCATCTTGGATGTTCATGGTGCTTGCATACAGGTTGCTCGATATTTTACCGCCATCTTGGATTTCAGTTAAATGCCTCGGGTGAGTTTGTTATTGCATTTTATGACTTTCTGCTGCCACCAATGGACTTTTAACGCGATTTTACATGAGATTGATCTCTCTATAGCGCTAAAGCAAAAATTTGCAACAGACCCATTATAATTGAAGAATGTGCCTACAACCAATTATTGCTTTCGCTACGACAAAGCACCAGAATATGTCAAAAACAGTGCGCAAAACTTAAGAATATGGGGTTAAAATGAATGTTATAAGGCCTTTGATAGGGACAAATATATAGCTGATGACCATACTGCATACGTATAGCATTGGTCCATGACTTGGACAATAGAGGCGAGACTAGTGTCTACAACCTTGTAGGTACATCTCATCGTTTATTGTTATTAGTCAGATTTTCCACTGGAGTCACCGCTTAAGATAACGTCAAATTAATAGTGTGTAGATTTTCTTCAATCTGGCAACATCGCATGATCGTATATATATTTCTGCACCCGCAAAAATTATTTGAAATTGTTTTCTGAAACGTACACTCTTTATTACCCGCAAAGAATAAAACTTCAATCCAAATGCATTGTGCTGAATGGACATTTTGACGCATATAATCAAAAATGGAATTTTCAAGGAAAGAAACCGATAAATTGAAAATAACTTTCGACAACAATTATCTAATGTTAAGTGCTTAGCGAATCCCGACCATCAAACTTACAAGGTCACAATGCAGTGAAATATGTGTGCGAGTTCACCAACATAACATGTATCTCTATACAACGAGCGTTGTATTTTGCGTCATTAGCGGTTTGTGCAATGTGGCAACAATGGATATTCTCCATCAAAACCCGTGTTGAACAATCGATTCTACAGTAATGCAACCTGCCTTACCAAGCATCGATTGTATCACGTATGTTTGATAGGTTGCCGAGTTGCAATATTACCATTGTTGCGCGTAGAATTATAGATTTCGTTCAAGTTTTGCATTTTCCCGAAAACAGAAAAGTTAATATTTAAGTACGAGCCGGACATAGTTCGGTGACTATTTTTAAGTATGTTACTCGTTTTTAGTAGCCTAATAACATATCTAAAGGAGATCACCGAACTATGTCCGGCTCACATCTAAATATTCAATCATTTAACGAAAAATAGGGGTTTTTCCATGAAAAACGCAAAACTGACCCACTTTGAGGTAGCAAAATAAGCCATAAACGTTGAAATAATCCGCAAACACCGCTCAAACCTGAAAATACAAGCCTTTGTGAGTTAGTAGAGCCACTGTACTCGAACTTTTAGACCAATCTAAATTTTGACCATTTTTGGGGCCAAAAACCGGCCTTATTGACACTCCTCCTTTCTAATCCGTTGCATAAAATTTGTGTCGTTGAAGGTATAAGATTGCCTGAAAAATACAGTCAGACCTCATTTCTGAATTTCTCGAGGTCATTAATGGATTTTACACGCAAAAGTACCTCGGGACACCAATTTTCATGACATTTGGTTCATAATTATGGTCGATATACCAAAAAAAACCAACAATTTTTTAAAACTTTCGGGGGCTGTAGCTCAAAAGGGGGGCATTTTCGGACACATGTTTATAGGAAAAAAAAGTATTATTTTAACCTCAAAAATACGTGGTAGAAAGGATGACATAAGTTTTAGAAACACCCTGTATAGGCTAAACTGTTTATGTGCAGGCCATACTTATGATGTGCAGGACAAACTAGTTTGGCCTAAAATTCTCTAGGCCAATTTGGTTGGGCCTAGAACACACTCGTTTGTCCTAAAATTCTCTACGCCAAACTAGGATAACCCAAGGAGGAACTAGTTCTGCCTAAAATTATTTAGGTTAGACTGAATCTCTTTAAAAACATCAGTTCGGCCTAGGCTTAACTAGTTTGGCCTAAAATCGGGTTTGGCAGGGAACATATAAATGGTCATTAGGAAAAAGAGCACATGTGACAACTTGTCCGTATAATATTTTTATTAGAGGAAAAGGTAAACACGGTCATATGATGGTAGCCCCGGAGACGGCAAGAGTAAGATAATTCCCCTCACTGAAATGGTCAGCTCTGTTCAAAAAACATCAAAACTTAATAGGTGGTTCGACGAATTTCTGCAATTCGCCCTTCCTGACTACCAACAGCCATTAGTGGAGCATATAGTCATGGATTGCAGTTACGCTCTAATCAACGCGGTTATTTTGAGTTTCAATCATATGGATCTCCATGCGTATTTAATGCTTTGCTATAAAAAGGTAACTGATTCAACGTCCGATGTTGATGACACAGCAAGAAAACGTGAAAAATTTATAGTTTTCATTCACCTGTGTGCTGCCCACTTAATTGAAAATGTGGCTGGTTTAGTGAAAAAAAATATTTAAAGTGCACGGACAAGCAAAAAATACCGGCATAAAACTTATTCGCCGGGAACTCGTCGAGACAACTTGTCTCTTAATGAACACTCATGAGTACGAGCGAGTAAAACTAATTTTAGGTGCTTTATTCGAGCTTCTCTTAACTCGTGAAGATAATGACCGAGTCGAACGTGCTACAGAGTTCATCAGTGGTCATGCGAGGAAAGAAGACATAGAAATTGATCGCTGCGTCACTGAAGCTCAGAGAGACGATATCCCCAATGTTACAACACCAGAAACCGTTGAAACTGATAACCCTCATCCAGGATATGAGAACAGCTCATTTTATCAGGATATCAACGATATTTACAAAAAAGTGATTGATTTGCTGACAGCCAATGATCTTTTAACGGACATTGACCTTTGTGAAGATTTATCTGACGGAAAGTGTAGCAACGATGCCTCACGGAATGCTAATAAATTTTTCTGCCCATCGATAGCAAAGCACATCATTCGCTACTACTGCCACATATTACCCATGTGGACGAGTGTGTGTTCCCCCGAAGACCAGAGGTACACCAACGCTGTTGCTGAAGGGTGGTTCAGTATAGTCAAAAATGAAATTTTGGAAAAAGCTACGCATTGGCGTATTGATAGGTTCTTGACTGAGGTCAACGATTGGTTTCTAGGGTTGCACGCAAAAGTAAGTAACATTGGAAATTCCATCGCAGCGAACTGCGAGAGGAAAAAACTTGCAAAATTTGAAATGAAAGAAAGAGAGCAAAGTAGTTTTTGATGATAAAAACTCTTTAAAGAAGCAGTACGAAAAAGAAAATGATGACGAGTATTCCAGTAATGTGGAAGAGCAATGGGGCAAGAAGAGAAAAGCTCCCTTCCCAGGGTACATGCGGCTGCTTACTCACTTCAAGCAATGATGAACGAAGGAAGTGAAGCCGATTCTCTGGAAGAATCTGTAGTAATGGAAGAAGAGCCTTCTCTCGCTAACCATGTGATTAATATAAATCAGCTTCCGTTCACAGAGCAAGTTGAAGTTTGTGTCATTGAAAAAAACGCCGTCATTTCGGATGCTGAATATTACACAAATACACATACCTTCGTTACTCTGCAAATGGAAGAATCGGAAAAGGCAGATATGTATATTGTATATTGTATATTGTATACGCTGTCTGTAAATTTGAGTTATTATATGAATTTGATGGAAAGTCTAGAAAATTTCTTTTCAGCCGGGAAGATTATAGATGTATATCCTCAATAAAAGACATCTTGCAAACAATGAGAGTGACCATGTATTGTGGCTAAGCGGCGAAATGGTTTAAGCCGTTACGACGATTTTTTTATGGAGCTGTTTCCATATTACTGCAAAGACTTTCAATTATATTCCTGTGCCGAAAGTAGGGAAATCATCACAGGCCATTGGATGGACAATGATAGCTTAATAATGCGTTATAAAACTGGTAACAAAAGATGGCATGTGATCATCGTAAACACTACGAACAGTCACAGGTCACTCCTATTTGTCGATGCAGCCGAAAAACAGTTCATATATCTAGACTCCAGCGCGCATTCTGGTGAATTGTCAAATGCAAGTTGTCAATTAAACAAGTTGATGGTATCCGACTCTTTAAAATTCGTAGAAACAGTATACGCCACCTCGCAAAGAAAACGCAAAGTTGGATCGAAATAAAATCGAAGCATCCGACGCAAAGTAAATCGGATGGTTACAACTGCGGTGTAAACCTTCTATACTACATCAAAGAGTTAGTTTTCAATCCTCACACGAAACAAATAGAAATGAATTTCGACCCGGAAGAAGTCAGAGTCGTAATTTGGTCCCTCCTTGAGAATTATTCTATGGATATGAAAGATATACATATGTGTGACATGTGGGCTGAAAAGTCCCAAAGGACCAAAAACTTGGGTTCAGTTAGCGATCGATGGTACCATAACTGTATTTACGTTGTGCGTCGACAAAGATAGAAAAACGTTTACCGCTTCGCAAAAGCAACTATCGCAAACAGATATGGTTTGCAGGCTATGCAACGTATACAGCAAAGATGATGAAAAAAAGCCCTGACGTCGGTCAAACCAGATGCGAAACGCAGGACTTGTTATATGGAAAACATTCAAGTCTGTAAGCTTCATTTCAGTGGTATTTTGATTTGTGACAGGAATTCCTTTTGTCTGGTGGCTTGAACCGAAAGATGACTGTTCTATGTAATTTAATTTTCCTCTAACCCCTTCAATTGGTTTTTTCCATGTTAAATTATTTTGTTGGCTTTTTGAAGCTTTACTTGAACCGAGAGGTTAATGGTCTTCATAATTTAGATTTTCCCTCATCCCTTCGAAGATTTTTCAGTTTTTAAATTTTTCGTTAGTTATGGACGTTTGACTTGAACCGAGAGGTGAATGGTCTTCGCAATTCAAATTTTCCATGATTTTCTTTCCATATTTCTCAGTTTTTAAATTTTTCGTTAGTTATGGACGTTTGACTTAAACCGAGAGGTAAATGGTCTTCGTATTGTAAATTTTCCCTGAACCCTGCCAATTTTTTTTACATATAACTTTTTTCGTTATATATTTGACGTTCGACTTGAACCGAGAGGTGAATGGTCTTCGTAATTTAAATTTCCCCTCGTCCTTTCTAAGATTTTTCAGTTTTTAAATTTTTCGTTGGTTATGCACGTTTGACTTGAACCGACAGGTGAATGGTCTTAGTATTGTAATACAGTTCAGTACTTGTCAGTTCAGTACTTGGGAATGCGAGGCCAATTGCCCGACATGTACTAAATTCGTTCTGCCCCGGGTCTTGTCTACTGCGGCCTTCTATATCATATGCACATACTGACGGATCAGAAGGAGAAGGATCTATTTAAGGAATACAAACTTGAAGAGGTAAAGAGTCACGTAAGCCCAAAGGAGGCACAGATATTTATCGAGCACCTTGTTGCCTCTTTGCCAGCTCCCTCCATCACCTCTCTGGTGGATTTAGTATCTACTATATATCTCTTGACAAAGCAAGGGCTCTAATGGCAGGAAGAAGCGATCCTGAAACCATAACTATTTTGGAACTGTGCAGAGCCGAAGATAACCCTGGCGCCTGGGCTACAGAAATAATAGAAGGAGAAAAAACCGAAGCACAAAGGCTTTTAGTAAGAGAAGCAATGAAACTTGCTAGGAAGAGGATGGACCAAAAACAAGCCATCAAGCGCGGGGCCATCAATTTGATAAAAGAACAAAGAGATCAGGCTGTTGCTCTAGACGCATACCAACAATGGGTCACTGGTCACTCGTATAGACGGCATGATCAACAACATAGTGCCCATGGATGTAACGTTGGTATTCTATCCGAGATGACTTCGAGTAAGAGACGCGGTGATTGACATGATAATACACACTTTATTAGACTAGAATCATCTACATAAATACAGAGACACTGCACCTTGCACGGAAAAAAACCTACGGTGAAAATAACCATACGGATACCTGATTTTGGCACCTGCTAGATGTTATGGTAATGTTAACCAGAAGTATGCTATGTTTTGACTAAGTACTAGGTGATGTTACCTGATTGCAAATCGAATTTACTGAAAGTATCGGTAAATGTACCATACATATGTTCAAGTTTACCATAACATCTAGCAGGTGCCAAAATCAGGTATCCGTGTGGTTATTTTCACTAATCTTTTTTTTCCGTGTGAGAGTCTGCCTGTTTATCAACAAACAGCCTCTCATGCGTCACACACTATACCCCCACCCTTTTAAGTCGGTACAAATGCCTCCGGAATTTCTGTTTTACCACCTTTCGTTTGAATTCAGTGGCGTCGCGTGCAATTTGGCAACAATGTATTCTACCCATTTAAAATCATGTAAAAGATCGAATTCAGGGGGTGCACAGTGCACAAGGAAAATTCGATATATTTAATGAATTTCAATGGAGCAGTTGCATTGTTGCCAGATGGCACGCGACGCCACTGTTTGAATTTGTATAAGTGTGTTTAAATTGTAGGTCCGAAAGCTTTGGAATTCGTCAACATCAACTATCATCACAGCGCGGATCAACGATACACAACGGTCATTGGAGAAAGAAGAAGAAACTAACTAATGGGGTCTCGCATACATTTCCGGTCTACAGGGTGTTTCAGGTTTAACGTCGGAAACTTCTGGAGTCGATTATTCAAGTAAAAATAAGACTATTTTTCCTATAAACATGGGCTTTAAAATGCTTCCCTTCGGAGCTACGATTTTTCAAAGTTGGGAAAAAAATTGTTTTTTTTTTTTTAAACTGTGGCTAGGTTTATCGATGAAATGTCGCTAAAATTTGGTGTTAGGCATATTTAAGGTGTTAAATTCATTGAAACTCATGAAATAATTGTTACATAAGTCCAAGTTTACTTTTCTGACACTCTTGCGCATTTAGTGGCAAAAATTGTATGTTACCGCTGAGAATTTTCAAAATTTTATGAAAGAATCATATTGCGAAAGCCCTAATGAAGGTTTTGAATCACTTTCATTTTTTCAGTGCGACGCGTTTTAAGTGAGATAATTGAAGTTGAAGTTGAGAAAGTCAACGCTTTGACCCTAGCGGATGTATCGCAAGCTGCATGTAGGCTACTTGTACCTTTCGTGACGCCCGCAATGGTCAAAGCGCTGACTTTCCCAACTTAAACTTCAATTTTCTCACTTAGAACGCGTCGCACTGAAAGAATGACAGGGATTCAAAACCTTCCTAAGGGTTTTCGCAATCTGATTCTTTCATACAATTTTGAAAATTCTCAGCGGCATCATACAATTTTTCCACTAAATGCTCAAGAGTGTCAGAAAAGTAGACTTGGACTTATTTAACAATTATTTCCCGAGTTTCAATGAATTTTACACCAAATTTTAGCGACAGTTTAACGATAAACCTAGCCACAGTTTCAAAAAAACCAAAGTTTTTTTCAATTTCAAACTTTGAAAAATCGTAGCTCCGAAGGGAAGCATTTTAAAGCCCGTGTTTATAGGAAAAAAATAGTCTTATTTTGACTTGAATAATCGGTTTCAGAAGTTTCCGACGTTAAACCTGAAACACCCTGTATAGTGCGTGTTTCCTGTTCATTCCCTGAGACTGTAAAGTGCTCAGGCACCTGTAGGTAGTTTTATTTTAGTTATTAGTACCCATGGAATTGTGTGACATTATAAAAGCTTGGGGGATCACAGGCCCCAAAGCCAGTCAAATCATTGAGTGTTTTCAAAGTAAGTACCTAGAAAATGGTGTATGTAACTTACCATCAGTTTTATTTTTATTTGAAATGGACGAGTAGGGTTGAATCCGTAACTTATGCTGCTAGGCTGCGAACCAATAGAAAACCGACCACGAAATTCAATGCATCTTATAACCAGAGTCGAAAAGGATTTGTCTACACTTTCGAGCTTTGTGAAGAATGGCTGAGAGTGACGTTGTTGTTAGTCTAGAGCTGCTTGATAAAATGTGAGCTGGCCTAAGACCTTGCACCATGAGCTTACATGCATACCAGTCAAGAGATTAAACACAAAGAAATTTGCCACGCACCCTCTTCTCATTGATTATACTCTCTGATTTTCTGTTAAATGTTTTGGGTTATTTATAAACGAAATAAACAGCTCCTTTAAGCATTGGCGGATCCAGCCCTCGCGAACGGGGGGCGTGTTTGGGATTTTAGCCCCCCGGTCACCCCCTTTTATCTTTTTCGCTGTTTCTTTCCCCCTTCTTTCCCCTCTTTTCCCCCTTTTTGGATCGAACGGGGGGGGCGATCGCCCCTTCGCCCCCCCCCCCCGTATCCGCCAATGCCTTTAAGGACTGAGACAGTAAGCCATTAAAGTGTTTGAAAGTCACCGTCTGTTGAGACCAGCAGAAGCGAGTTCGGTGACAATTTTTTCAAAATGTCATCTACTCGGTGTTTTCGGTCACATATACAACAAATTTAACGAATACGTATACATTCGGTCGGTATTGCACAGTGTCAAAAATATCACATAAACTAAAGCTTTCTCGGTAAAAACACTTGGATGTTTCAATGTCAATAAAGGTGTAAGGTACCAAGCAAGTTACCAAACAAATAAATATTTCGGTGAAAGACGTTGGCTTGCACCACAACCGGACCATTGATTTCGTTAATAATTATCGACATTGATTTTCAAGTGTCAAAGAGTTATTCGGCCACAGGCTATACCTCCAAGGCAAAATATTTTTTGACAATGGGGCAGTTGCAAGGGTCTGAAATTTGGTGTTTTTTATAAAGAAAATTGTAGTTTTTGATGAGCTGAAAACAATGGTGCCTTTGATTTTTTCCTAAGTGTCCCGGTTTTGGAGATACACACGTGTAAAGTTGTGAAAAATCGTGTGTGTAGTGACGTCACAACTCGGAATCCCCATTTAAAATAATATATTTTGGGCTAAAATCTCATCTTCGGAGCAATGGGACTTAATTAGAAACCAAAGGCATCTTTGTGCTCAGCACATCAAGTACTTTCATTTTCTTGATATAAAACACAACATTTCAAACCCTTGCAACTGCCCCATTGAAAGTTCCAAAATTTCAATGATAAATTAAACTGAGACCATTTCCCTAAAAAGGGCCCGCATAAAACAGGGTTGTCTTCATTCTGAAAAATCAGCACTGTGTTTAAAAAGAAACTTTTGTTTGAAGAGAGCAATATTTATTTTAAGACCCATTTTTTCGGTAAAGGTCTTAATCGAATCGGTGATGAAAGGGCACATCGCAATTAGAATTTTTTAATTTTTCCTTCGACACTTTTATTTTTTCACAGTAAAAAGGACTAACGCACGGCGTATTAATTACTATTTTTTTTATTTATTTCTTTTCCCCCAAGTTTTTCACATTTAGTTTTTTTTTTACTATGCCATCGAAAATTTAGAAAGGAGCTGTGCTCAGTTTGCAATGACCGTTTTAATTTTTACCCCTTCTTTGTGTTGTTATTATTATTATTATTCGCAAAAACCGATGTGTTTTATTATTATTATTGTCATTATTAGCAAAACCCGATGAGTTTCACGGAGATAACTATATGTTTGCGACAGCGTAAAATAATTCAATGATTACAGTTCTGTGAAAATTTCCGGCGTCACACAAGATTCCTAATGCCAAAAAGAGGCGAGAAAAAAGTTCTCTAAAAAACGGCCAGAACTCGAATGAAAAGATCCGGAAAAAATTCTAGTCTTTTCGACACTTATTCTGATATTTTTAACTTGAATAATGGCATTTATAACAAAGATGATCCGGCGCTTCTAACCGTAATAATCGACTAAAAACTGCTCTCATTGCTGGCCAAGTATGTAGAAATTCCAGTTAAAAATACCAGAAATCTCGTCAAAAATGCCAGAATTTCTTCCCAGGACTTCAAAATCTATTTCTGGTGATTTTTAGGAGAACTTTTTTTGCAGAGTAAAACCACGAACATGCTTAGTGCGAGAACAATAAAAACAAAGGCACAACAAACAACTAAATGAAACTAAATGTGCATGAAATTAAAGCGATGATTTGACAGTTCAGAGGTACGTGATTTTGGGTACAAACCTGAGGTGACCAGAGCGGATATCGTCAGAAACACGCAAAACAATGGTAAACGATCCATCGCGGATGTGAGAAGACGAGTGCGTTAAACGGGAGCAATAGAGAGTCCTCTGTCCGCTCGTCTTCTTCCCGTCTTCCGTCCTCTGGGCAAGCGCTCAGTGAGCAGACTTTTCGCAACTAGGCGGCGAAAAATCAGCAAGTTAAAAACACCTTTGATTTCTTATTTTCAAGCGGAAACTAATTTCAGACTCTATGTGAACATTATTCAGCTAGAAATATGTGTTATAAGTAGTGATTTTAGTTGGTGAAATTTAGTTCTGAAAGCTTTCTAACGACAAATTTGGGTAATTTTAAAACTTTTTGATTTTTATCCGCCAAATCGGGAATTTCTGCCCACTGTGGAGTAAGCGGGTGCGAGGCTTGCGATTCACGCATATTTCGAGCAGCGGTCTTCGGTCCGCGAGAGCTGCGAGCCCAGAGCCTAAAGCGACGAGACGCCAAATCTCGCGTGGACGATCGAGGCAGGAGTGGGCTAGCGGCCATAGCGGCAGCGACGGTGAGTCTGGTACGATTCATGTGCAGCGCCGAAAGAAGAAAGAAGTGTCGAGACATGAGAGCGTCCATCGTGTGCGGCTGTGCGCGTTTTTAAAGACCGATTGATGACCGATGAGAAATACGTCCGTGTGAAGGCGAGAGTGGGAAATTGGGTAGTAGGATGTGGATGGATACGTCTCTGAAGCAATTTTCATCGGATAGACCGCAACTACCAAGCGGCGCATGGACATCGTTTTAGATGCAAAGGTTGGTTCGCGACCTGTAGTCTTTGGCAAAACTGGCTGAATCTCTTTAACCCCCTACCCCCAAATTTTGACAACAGAAAACAGTCGCCCGCTGTTGAACCAAGGTATATGGAGAACAGGTATGGACAACACTCGACTCAGGAGGCGTGGCCACTTGGGAAAAAGCGACTTCGTCGCCATCTTGTCTCCTATTTACACCGTGTATCTTGCATTGTTGTTTGTGGTTAGGTTTGAAGGGGAACTTTATCTGAAGCAATACTTTATTTATTTGAACAATGAAATGTCATTTTTATCTTTAAATGTCAATGTTGTGACTATAGAATGGATTAACATCATCAATTACGTTGTCCACTTTCTTTTTCAATATGTGAAATCTAAATTTGAATCGCGCGGTCATAAAGATGGCGGTGGAGTCGCTATTTTTACAACCAATCAGAGCCAACCTCAGAGTGTTGTCCATACCTGTTCTCCATATACCTTGCTGTTAAACGATGGACAAAGAATCGGTTTTTTTTTTTTTTCGAGTAATTCACTAGACGACCTTTTGGAATTTATGCACACATAAACTTACATTAATCAACATGTTAATCAATAAGTCTCGAGATTGTCGACATCGATGTTCTCTATCGATTTCAGCATGCCGATCATTTGCTTCATAGTTAAACTGGTCGTTAAGACTATACAGTCTTGAGCGCGCGATGGATTATTGGTATCATGTGATACAAACAATTTCCGGTTACCGTAAAAAGTATTCTGTTTAGTACGATCCAAACCGGAATTTCAATTAACAAAAAGTTCCTGTAAGAACAAGAATGCCGGTTACATTTAAAGGAATTCGGATGATTAAGGAAAGAATTGAACAGAATTTTCGTTACGGCAATCAGAATTTTTTCTCGATGGAAGTACTGTACTTACAGTTTGATACACTTTGAAGCATTTCTAAGGAACACGAGATTCAGTCAGTAGGTTTGTTAATTTTAATTCAGTTAATTTTAAACAATAACTACTAAAATATTCAGTTGATGAATTTTAAATCAGTTTATTTCTTTATAATAACTACCGCCTACACCTAATGATTGAATTATCACCTGTTGAATATACAATTTTGAGAGGTTTATTCTTTTGTGGTATGCTGTGTTTTTACTTTGCAGCGCGATTCTCCGATTTGGAAGGTCCTGAATGAATCATACTTTATAGGCTTATACAAATACCAACAGAACCATAAAGACTGATGAAAATCTTGGGCACCAGCGATCGAGGATATCGCGTTGAAAGATTCTCTAGTAAGTCAATACAGCACTTAACTTCAAACAACGTTTTACGTACGAAATTTACACTATTAAATTTTGTACTCACAGTCCACTTCGTTCTTAGGTCTTTCATGCTCTGAACTAATATCGCTTCAGACATCGAACTTGACCTTTTGTGATCAAGTCAAGGTTTCATGTGAGCGGGTGTGGGCTTCATTTTATAATCAATTAGAAAGCAAGAGAGAACTGGGCTCATGTTGTCTGAATGAAAAAGACTTAGGTTGACGATGTTCTAGTAATGGGGCAGTTGCGAGGGTCTGCAATTGTGTGTTTTTTTACAAAGAAAATGATAGTACTTGATGAGCTGAGAACAATGGTTCCTTTGGTTTTTTCTAAGTGTCCCGGTTTTGAAGATACAAACGTGTAAAAATGTAAAAACTCGTGTGCGTGGTGACGTCACTACGCGGAATTCCCATTTAAAACAATGTATTTTGGGCCAAAATCTCATCTCCGGAACAATGGGACTTAATTAGAAACCAAAGGCATCTTTGTTTTCGGCTCATCTGGTAATTTCATTTTCTTTATAAAAAAAAAAAAAAAAAAAAAAAAAAAAAAAAAAAAAAAAAAAACCACATCATTTCAGACCCTTGCAACTATGCCCCATTGAAAAGCAGCTCCCTGGCGCTCGGCTCTTACAGGAATGCATTTAACTGAAACTAAACATCTTTCCAGAAGAAGAAGAGAGAAAAATTACTTTAAAAACGTTTCAAAACTTTCAATAAACTTATATGAACGAGCGTATAGATAACACCTTTGGAAACGCTCAATAAAGTACTTAAATCGAATAATGGACCTGGTGAAATCTAACTTTGGTCGCGTCCGATTTGGCAACCGAGAAGTTTCATTTGTGAATTCTTCGCGTCATTCAGAGCTTGGGTCCTCTGCCAAACAAATAGCGTACAACTCCACGGCGGTATGTCAGGAGCGGCAGGTTTAACGGTAAAAACAAAAGTAACGCGACACTTATTTTTCTTTTTAGCTGCTGTTTCGTCAGCTCAACTCTCGCGAATTAAAACCGGTGAGACAATGCAAAGAGGCGTCAGAGAAGTAAAGCAGAAAGCGAAGGATAAGAGTGAGAGGGGGGAGAGGATACGAAACTATCACTGGTTTTCGAAAGGTAGCGGTTCAAGAGAATGTTTGAGTGAGAAGCGGGAAATTTAAAACTGCTCAATCGGATGCTGCTTTCCTACATTTTTTTCCGAAAACCCCAAATTTTTCGAGTTATGGGGGCTTTTTGGAACATATTTGAATCGGCCCTGGTAATCACCTTATTAAGAATTTCTCAAAAATCTTAACAGACTGTAAGAATAGATCAAGACATTTTGATTGATGTGCCCCATGTTACCTCAAAGTGACAAAATAGTATGTTTTTCGCCAAATCAAAGTTTTGGGGCTTAAATGACTCAAACCATGGAATCGAGCCAATTCTGCTATTGAAGCCCCAACATTTTGATTTGGCAAAAACCACATTAATTTTTCAACTTAAGGTAACACGTGACACATCCGTCGCAATGTCTTGATCTGTTCTTTCAAAATCTGTACAGATTTTTGAAACATACTTAAGACATATAATAGGGTGGAAACAAGGGCCGCACTATGGTACCAAATCAAATCCTAGGTCAAAAATCGATCGGTTCAAAGTTGGAAAAAAACTATTCTAGCTACTATAGATGATTTTAGGGGGTTTATTTAGCAAGGTATTTACCCCTGGATTGTCATGTATCTATTGGAGAAAATTATTAGATGGAACCTTAATTCCTGTGATATTTTATGTCTTAGTATTTTTGACCACCTAGGACTGGATTTGGATCCATAGAGGGCCGTCTCAAAAATAATTCCATAAAACCGCCATAATTCAAACAATTTGGGGTTTCTGGAAAAAATGATAAAAACAAACAATGTCGGACATTGTTTGTTCTTTCGGGATCCGAACTTAATTTACAGCTCTTTCCCTAGGCAACTTGTCGCGCAAAATTGTTCTGACCTTCCAAAAACCTTCTCATGGGCCGTACGGGGGCTTAGGAGCTCTGAAAACAGTATTTTTTACTCCTTATCGTCATTCACAATCCGCTTTACCAGTTTTAGATAATAATACCCAGCCGTTTTCGAGATAAAAGGGGTGGACGGGTGGTCTGAGACACCGTGTAGGTAAACACATTTTTCGAAGAGGGAAGGAGTTTTTAGGCTAATCTAAAGTAACAGTTAGCGTTATTTACAGGATCCAATAATGGCGTTGAGTTCCTTTTGTATGTTGTGTGTAAAGCTGATTGTTTACATGACACATGGACTTGTAATGGGCCGCGTAACACTCGTTACAATAGATCGAAATCCGGGTGGTTCGAGTCCATGATTTTAAAGGATTAGTTTGAAAAAGTCACCTCTGAGTTCTGTAAAAGCCTTGCGCTTGGTCCTAAGGTTGTATCTGGCGATAACCTTTCCAGCAATGTAAGTACCTACCCTACGATGTTCTGAAAATGTGCAAAGACCACGAAATTCGATTCGTCATGCTGCCTCTCAACGCAAAGAATATTGGTTAGTCTCTTAAGGTGGCATACTTTCGCGCATTTAAAAAAGGCTGGGCATAACACATTTGACAATGGATGAAAACCCAACTTCGCCATTCGATATATCGAAAATTAAAAACGATGTCGACCTGTGGTTTGCGCCAAAATGCTCAGTTTAATGCGTTCTTTTGAGTTGTGTATCACTCGATAGGGGTTGTGCCTCGGAATTTCTGAGATAGACCCCTTGAGGGGCAATTTTTTTGACAACTGTTGGGGGGCTCTAAAACCAAATTTTGACCGAATTTATGCAGAACAGTATTTTTTTCTGAAAAGTACTTGTTTTTTAGAGTATTTTAGACCCCTAGTTTTTTAAATTTGGACTTTTTAAAAGGGAGTTCTGATTTTTTGAAAATGGGTCAAAATCGTACTTTGAACTTCGATATATCGAAAACGAAAAACGATATCGACCTTCGGTTAGCGCCAAAAGTCTTAGAATTTTACGCCCTTTCAAATTATGTATCACAAGATAGGGGTTGCCATTTGAAATTTTTGAGATAGCCCCTCTGGAGGCCCTCTAGGGGGGCTGGGGGGTTTTGACCCCCCCCCCCCAAAAATAAAGTTCATCTAAAATTATGAAGAATGGTCCAAACCGCAACAATTTATTTTAACTCGTTCAAAAGTTAGACGGGGGGGGGATACATCTGTTACACCCTGTATAGTTGAGGAGAATGGGGCAGTTGCAAGGGTCTGAAATTTGGTGTTTTGTATAAGTAAAATTATAGTACTTGATGAGCTGAGCACAATGATGCCTTTGGTTTTTTCATAAGCGTCCCAGTTTTGGGGATACTCACGTGTATAATTGTAAGAAATCGTGGGCGTCACAACGCGGAATTCCCATTTAAAACACTGTATTTTTAAAACAATATTTTTTTTACTTGGATGATGACAAGGTAAGCGCTTTGGCATTCAAACGAGTTTTTGGAGAGGAGATAGCACATTACCTCTGCCTCTGGCACGTGGAAAGAGCCATAAAACATCAACCGGGAATATATCTGCGCTCATACCCAGAACTTCAAACAGAACTTTGGACACATTAAAAATTTAATAGAAGAATCAAATTATGGAAACTTCAAAGTTCCAATCACAAGTTTTATCGACAACTATGCTAAAAAGCCAGAAACAAAAAACTTCATTGAATGTTTTCAGAAAATTTACGGCAACCGAAGTGAGCTTTGGTCAAAATGTTACAGGAGCAAGCCTCATGCTGAAACGGACACCAACATGCTGTGCGAGGCATTCCATCACGTCTTGAAAAGTGGACTTTACTTAAACCGCAAGGTTAACGGCCGGGTAGACGATCTCATTCAGCATCTAGTTTTGAGTACCGAAAGTCTCCAGATCTGGCAAGGAAGCGACTGTTCAAGATACCATCAAAAGGTGTAAAAAGTGAGGAAGATAGCCATAAACGTCATCAAAGAGGCCTGAAGATACCTGTTCCAGCAAAAAACAGGTGACTCTGCACTTCAAGCTCAAGAATAAAAAGACATAGAGGTTTCGGGCTTGAGGTGTGGAGTCAACGTTTGGGAAAAAAATCATCCTAATTCAGTTCCAGAGAAGTGCTAACACTAGGTGGGATAACCTTTGAAAAGTTTACGTTCTAAATTCTAAAGTCGTACTAAAAAAAATCATGTCTATGAGAAAACGCCAAAACAATACCAAATGACAAAGTACAGTCTATTTCTAATCAACTATGGAATATGGAATTTTCTGACAAGCAGAAACAGTACAAGGTTACTCTTGAATACGATCATTGCCCCGTGGACCAATGTTTTTATAGTTGCAAAAGCACATCATGTCCATCCCTCTGCATTCATACATACACTTGTGATTGTCCAGATGAACATCGTCTGTGTAAACTTAAACACAAGATGCACTCCATAAGGACAAAGCAAGAGGCTATTCCGTTCGAAACGGAAGCAGACTATGAAATAGACCCAGAGCACTGGGAGCTTCAACAAAATCTTATTCACAAATATCCGCAAATTGAAGTTCCAGTTACAAAAAATATGCTCAAAGAGTTTAACTTTCTGACAAATAAATTAAAAAATTACTGCAATGACAACGGAGCAGTGCAGAACTACTTGCTCCCTCACATAATCGGACAGTATCAATTACTAGTTGCGAAATGTGAGAGTGTCATTAAAGCGGAAAAAGAAAAAAGGGAAGCAGATGCCATCTCCAATGATCTACGACAAACTGCCACCAAACAAAAAGTGTGAGAAACAAGTACTATACTCAACGGTCAAAAAGAAAAAAGTTCCAGAAGATAATAGATTTAAATCAGCGAGTATTAACGAGAAGAACGCATTCAAAAATAAACTACACGGATTACAGACATCAAGTTCAATTGAAGAGTTATTCAACAAAACTACGACTAGCCAAGTTTGACAGAAGTTTTGTTTGGCATGAATGGAAATGAAATCCAGTTACTGCATCTTAAATCCCTTGATGACAAACTAAAACCAGAGGAAGTGGATGCACTGAAGTATCTTACTGAAGACCGCCTAGGAGGAAAATTCAACTTTGGATGTCTTTACGATTACATTATTGACGCTTTTTCCTCACTAATTGATGAAAGCCATCCTAGAGTGATGGCGGTGACAACATTTGTACCGATGAGAATACTTACCTCCAAACATGCAGAGAAAGCATTATATTACTTGAATTATTTGAATTTTGATATTGCAGACATCGTTTTAATGCCTTGTAACCCATCAAACTCTCACCGGATTTTGATGGTCACTGATATTTTAGCAAAAACAATATCCATCTTGGACCCATCTAGTTTTCTGACAACCAATGACATCTTTAGGTAAGCAAAGCCTGGAGAACTAATTCTAATATGTAAACAAATTGACTGAAATTATTTTTAGGTCATGCCAATGTTATTATCGCATGATTTTCTACCGCTCTGTAATTGGTCGATTTTCTCTGAATAGAGCGGCAACATCGCAATTTTTATCGATGGTGGAACATGATAAAGTTATCTATCTATGAGGCTACATAATCGCTCGGTTAGTTACAATCAAAACCCATTAATTGTTAAAACTAGATTAAAGGCCCGAAGAATAATAATCGCTCCACTAGACAATTTTCGGTCAAAAATCAGATTTGGCAACATTTTTTCAAGACGGCGGCTTCGCAAATTGAGAGTAGCAAAGTTCATCGTAAGTGTGTAATTATATTGTAAAATTTGTAACTTCCGACAATGGGTCTGTTGCACACTTCGGCTAGAGCGTTTTAAAGTATCATTTCATATGTAAAAAACCGGAAAAATGACAATGGCAGCATCAGAAAACACCAAAATTCATTAATAAACTCAAAAATTGCGAAAAACACTAGACACTATTCACCCCCGTATCTCTTTCCACCACGTGCACGATATTTCGCGAGATTAATCGCAAATTCAAATAATCACGGCTGACTGTCATCACAGCTGACTTCATAAACAAATAAACAGTAAACACTGACGGCGGCTGTTCGAATTTCTTACGTCTCAATATCCCCAATTCCTCACAATAGGTTGTGAAAGGTACGGAAACCGATATTTGTGTCGATCACTTATCAAAATGAAACAATAACACACAGGAGTAGGCCTGTGCCTTCGATCGAAATTTCGATCGATTTCGATCGATCGGTCGTACGATCGAAACGAAATTTTTCGAAAATTTCGAAGTTTTGGACCTTCGATCGATCGAAATCGTCCGATCGATCGAGAGATTCGGAAGCTTCGATCGACCGAAATTTTACGAAACTTCGATCGATCGAAAAATTCTGAAAGTTCGATCGATCGAAAATCTTCGATCGATCGAAATTTTCTGGCATTTCGATCGATCGAAAAATGTCGAAAATTCGATCGAACAAAATTTTTCGATCGATCGAAATTTTTCGGAACTTCGATCGATCGAAATTTTTTATTATTCCGATCGATCGAAATTTTTCGAAACTTCGATCGATCGAAAATTTTTGTAGTTCCGAGCGATCGAAATTTGTCAATATTCCGAGCGATCGAAAAATTTCGGTCGATCGGAATTATCTGGCACTTCGATCGATCGAAATATTTCGAAACCTCGATCGATCGAAATATTTCGAAACCTCGATCGATCGAAATATTTCGAAACCTCGATCGATCGAAATGTTTCGAATGTTCATTCGATCGAACGATCGAATTTCGAGCGTTTGAATAGCATCGGTTTTTGTTCAGCCCTCTGTTGATGTTATGGTTTATTGGGTTCATTTTGTAAACGAGAAAGTCGTGCATGGCAAGCTGGGCGTTTGAGGGGTATGTGTGAAAGCGAGGCAAGCAAGATCGAATTAAAGAAGTGAGAAGTGGGAGTGAGAGAGGGGGGAAGTATTGAGTAGCTTTGTTTCCGTGAATATGGGGAAGGACACCCGAAAGATTCTAAGGTCGAGTGTGGCCTTTCACGACCACACACACTCACACACATTCATATAGGGGCACGGCACGGGTTCCGGGGCTCGATATGGTTTCTTCGTTGTTTACTTGTGTCAAATTTTTCGTTAGTTTGAGCTAATTTCCGCAGAGATGAAAGGGTTTATATCGGAATAACACAATCCGTAAGAATAACACGTATACTCGACCATTGACTGGATGGCATTACGATACAATTGCTCATAATCACCTGCGGAAGTAATTTCGAAACTTATATTTTTCTTTTAGCCCAATGAAGCAGGGGCGTAATTTGATTTTGAATTTGATTTTAGGCTTTCGGCCCAAAAAATCCTACGAGCTATGTTGGACCATCATTGCACATTGATGTAGATAACAACCCCCCCCCCCGCCTTACTCTCGTGGTGCGAGGGGCACAACTGCGACTCCTTAAGAACTTTCTATGTTACATTTAATAGGCGGGCGGGCGTAACAAAATTTTAAACAGTAATTATAGGGTTGGAACAAGACGATTGCGCTATATCATCATTGTTGACTGATGTCTCTCTTATTGACCGGATGAAGAATTTCATAATTTTTCCGAAGCATTGAACTGAAAATATTCCTTGAAACAGTCATTGATAAATTTTAAAATTTACTTTATAGTTTCACTTGATCATCTAGGTCACGCTGATTTTAATTTTTGCATTTGTTGACGCAGAAAATAAAAAATTACAAAACCAAAATGATCATTTCAGCTATTTTTTGGAGTAAATGACAGCATGAGAGCCCCCCCCCCCCTTGGAATTCAAAATAGTCCTTTCACGATAAAAAAAAAGAACATGGAATGTTAATCGAAGGAGTAATAGTTGACGAACTTTATTACTAATTTATTTTGTAACTTTGACTAATTTTTTGCAAGGAATAGTATACATGTATACATTTGCCTTACTAACATTATCATCTGTTGTCACTTTGTTCATAACATCAAACACGTAAAAATTACTAATATTATTTGATACACCTACAATAGCTTGAAAATTGTATACAGCTGATTTGACAGATGTAACCCCCCCCCCCCCCTCCGATCGATCTTTGAAGTTGACGCATCAATTGCGGTTTGCGCCAATCTTCATATTTTGTATACATTTTTTTTAAAAGTTGTTTTTTTTTTTAGGGAGGAGGTCAGTCTCCAAACGTCATCGTTGTTGTGAAGGGCGTTATTGACCTCCAATTTGCGCCATTCTACCCTCTGCGGACTGCTTCGGAGCCGAAATTATGGATTTGGACCGTTTTTCGAGAAAATAGCCTACATTCAAATCATAATCAAATTTTTCCATAATTTTGAAGGAAGCGAGACGAACACGAACGACACTGGGTATTCGGGGGAGGGAATTCGAATGTTTACCTCTATTTCCTCTCCTCACAAACATTTGACTGAACCATTTTCTCGTCTCCCTCCTACTTTCCCCGCCCTATACCTTCCGACTCTTTCTCTCTTTAGGTCACATTCCTTCCCTATTATTTTATTTCACTCACAATCAGTCACACACACGCTGCCTCTCACGCTCACTCATTTACACACCTCATCTGTTTACGAGTCCTGTTGCTTCTTCTTTTGGACGCCGCAAACATTCATCATTTCACTCGTGCTTATCCATTCAATAGTCATTATTCCTTATTATTGTATCACTTCGTTACTTTCTAAATAATAGAGAAAGAATGTGATCTAAAGAGAGAAAGAGTCGGAAGGTACAGGGTGGGGGAGGGAGGAGGGAGACGAGAAAATGGTTCGATCAAGCGTTTGTGAGGAGAGGAAATGGAGGTAAACATTCGAATTCCCTCCCCCGAATACCCAGTGTCATTCGTCTCGCTTCCGAGTATATGAACTCCAGTTATACTGCTATACTCTGTTCACGATAAGAAGGCGGGTGAGAATTCAAATGCACTATTTAGCAACAGTGCGGCTATACCGGCTACTCCAACCCTTCGCAGTGGACGTTGTTCTTCCGACTTCTCTCTTGGCACGGAGGATTTCCAAGAACCGACAGACTCAAACATTTACACACGTCCAGTAAAAATTGCGAACGGTCAAAATACGAAAAAACGGACGGAATTTTCGCACTAAAGGGCCAGAACTCGACAAAAATAGTCGAGTTTGCATATTGATGACTCTCATGAATTCGATAGTAGACGAAATATCCTGACTTTAATTCGGGCTGAAAAATACGAATTTCTGAGAGTCATTCAAACTCGACTATTTTTGCCGAGTTTTGGTTCTTTAGAGAGAAAATTTCGTCCGTTTTTTTCGAAAAACTGACCGTTTGAAATTTTTACTGGACGGGTGTAAATTTTAGAGTCTGTCGGTTCTTGAAAATCCTCCGTGCCAAGTAGTAGGGTTGCAGATGTACAAAAAATGTGTCCCGTGGGATGCTTCGTGAAGAAAGTGTGGGAGTGGTCTCATTCTCTTCGTTTTGATGCGTAGAATCCGATTTTCGATGGTGTCAAGTCCAGAAATCGATCCGGTGACCACCAGAGCCTAAAAACCAAAATGGCGGCCGTCCGGACGACCTATCCTCAGTTATCTCACAATATATTTTCAAATATCATTTTTTCAGCAATGTCATGTAAAAATTCGTGTTCCTCGTAAAATTTACCATGGAAATGATGTTCTTGCGTGACCTTATCAACCATTTCATGGCCTCCAACGGCGGTCAAAAGCAAAATGGCGGCCATTTCACAGCAAATTTCAAACTTATCACCTAAAAATGTTTCAAACTATAATTTTACTGACAATTCCACCCAACAAACGTTAATCCTAACTTCAGCTTAGCCATAATTGGTCAGAGCATCAATTTAAAGGGGGGGGGGGGGGGGGGGGGTTGACCCCCTCCCCCTCCAGCCCCCCCGAATATCCGGACATGTCCGTCCATAAGCTTGAAAATTATTGAAAAATCAGAAAGCCATGCTATACGCAGAGACGATATTCGGGAGGTGATCCAGGCATGATTACAACCATGAAAGGAGTATTTTAGGGGTCTATTAAGGCCCCTACCCTCCCCCCGACGATCTAAAAGAGGGTGCAAAACCCCCCTTTTCCTCCAAATTAGAAGATTTATACACGTTTCTTATTACGGTTTTCCTCAAATTGCGTCGAAACAACCAATCTGACGCTAAAATTTGACTGAGCTCTTTCTAAAGAGGATAACATTTCTTACAAGGTGGTCTAGTCAGATATAAATTTCATTCACCTGGCAGTCGAGAAACAGCTGATTTTCTTCTCGCGGAAATTCGCAAAATTGCAGATAAAACGCGTTTTTCTGAGTTTTTTTCGAGTAATTTGACTTTCGAGGCAACTTGAAAAGCAACGACTGTGAGATAAACGTATAGTAGGCTCCAAGCAAGTATTCTGGGGGTCTCTATTGAGTACAATGGTGTTTCGGGGGGGGGGTGTTAACCCCCGACCCCCCGCTCTCAACACGGAACAAATAGCGTCAAAAATCTCGATAAATCGGTGAAATAATTCACCTATTTCTCATAAAATTCCCGGCTTTGGATCAAATATACCGACCACCCAAACCGGAAAGGCTTGACACTCGTGAGTGCCAAATTTACCTCCTTAATTCCAGGAATAACGCACAACTTTTCGATCAAGAAAGAATCAGAGCTGGATACAGCCTTTTTCTGGGACTATAATCTCACGCTCAACGATGAAAAAAGAATCAATCCACAATGATTTTTTTTTTTTTTTTTTTAATCCATGAAACCTTAATCAAAAAAACTGATTTCTTCAAGTTTCGTCTCCTATTCGAAATCCGAATCGCTACATTAAAATGCCTGCGCTATATGAGAGGGATTCTCGCATTCATTATCTTGCCAAATGGTACAGCCATTAATGTTGTGACGGATCCAGCAATCAGGCAGCAGCGTGTTCTTCTCGTTTGACACATCACTGTGCACGGCAAACCCAGTTTGTTTGCAGCTGCAACGCTGCTTCGCGTCGCGGCTTTCATAAGTGGCGGAAAGTAGGTGTTGAGCATCCGTGGACTAATCTTTGAAATCGGTAAATAAAACTAATATTCTGGATAAATGAACGGCTTCCATTGGTCCTTCTTACGTGTAAATCGACAAATATATGTATAATAAGCTATATGCGCAGCTTATTAAAATTACATTAAAAGCTTCTCGAATGAAGCGGAAAGATAGATAGGTACTTGATTACAGAGGTATACATATATTTGTCGATTCACACGTAAGAAGGACCAATGGGAGCCGTTCATTTATCCAGAATATTAGTTTTATTTACCGATTTCAAAGATTAGTCCACGGATGCTCAACACCTTCTTTCCGCCACTTATGAAAGCCGCGACGCGAAGCAGCGTTGCAGCTGCTAACAAACTGGGTTTGCCGTGCACAGATGTGCATGCATAGCCGCATAAGCGAATCAAAAATCTGGCAACTGCACATTCTTCTCACTTGCATGTATCATATAAACAATCGATTATTGAAGGGGCTATAGCCCCGTGACTAATAGATTATTTCTCACACGGACACACAGTCAAACGAGAAGAACACGCTGCTGCCTGATTGCTGGATCCGTCACAACATTAATGGCTGTACCATTTGGCAAGATAATGAATGCGAGAATCCCTCTCATATAGCGCAGGCATTTTAATGTAGCGATTCGGATTTCGAATAGGAGACGAAACTTGAAGAAATCAGTTTTTTTGATTAAGGTTTCATGGATTAAAAAAAAAAAAAAAAAAAATCATTGTGGATTGATTCTTTTTTCATCGTTGAGCGTGAGATTATAGTCCCAGAAAAAGGCTGTATCCAGCTCTGATTCTTTCTTGATCGAAAAGTTGTGCGTTATTCCTGGAATTAAGGAGGTAAATTTGGCACTCACGAGTGTCAAGCCTTTCCGGTTTGGGTGGTCGGTATATTTGATCCAAAGCCGGGAATTTTATGAGAAATAGGTGAATTATTTCACCGATTTATCGAGATTTTTGACGCTATTTGTTCCGTGTTGAGAGCGGGGGGTCGGGGGTTAACACCCCCCCCCCCGAAACACCATTGTACTCAATAGAGACCCCCAGAATACTTGCTTGGAGCCTACTATACGTTTATCTCACAGTCGTTGCTTTTCAAGTTGCCTCGAAAGTCAAATTACTCGAAAAAAACTCAGAAAAACGCGTTTTATCTGCAATTTTGCGAATTTCCGCGAGAAGAAAATCAGCTGTTTCTCGACTGCCAGGTGAATGAAATTTATATCTGACTAGACCACCTTGTAAGAAATGTTATCCTCTTTAGAAAGAGCTCAGTCAAATTTTAGCGTCAGATTGGTTGTTTCGACGCAATTTGAGGAAAACCGTAATAAGAAACGTGTATAAATCTTCTAATTTGGAGGAAAAGGGGGGTTTTGCACCCTCTTTTAGATCGTCGGGGGGAGGGTAGGGGCCTTAATAGACCCCTAAAATACTCCTTTCATGGTTGTAATCATGCCTGGATCACCTCCCGAATATCGTCTCTGCGTATAGCATGGCTTTCTGATTTTTCAATAATTTTCAAGCTTATGGACGGACATGTCCGGATATTCGGGGGGGGCTGGAGGGGGAGGGGGTCAACCCCCCCCCCCCCCTTAATTGATGCTCTGACCAATTATGGCTAAGCTGAAGTTAGGATTAACGTTTGTTGGGTGGAATTGTCAGTAAAATTATAGTTTGAAACATTTTTAGGTGATAAGTTTGAAAGAGGTTGATCCAGCTCCCATAAGGAGTGGGCCCCTCGAGTTTTCAAACCAAACCTTTTTAGATCGATAGAGCTACCTCTGGGGGTTCTGAAAAGGCCCAGTTTTTTAATTTTGACCCCACAGAGACGGGGGGGCGGGGGGTCAAAGGTGAAACCTTTAAGCCGTTATAACTCCCTCAAAAATTAAGGTATCAAAACGAACTTGACGCCAAAAGATAGAGCATACAAAGAGCTTTCTTACCATATATAGGTTTTTAAAATTCCAACAAGTTTAAGTCCCATTTTTGGCAATTTTTCGAATTTTCAAAATCAAAAATTTTGATTTTTCGATTTTTTAAGGGAGGCGGATCCTGGCTAGGAAAACAGAAAACTGTCAGGAAAGTAGCGGAAGTAATGACCTTTTTAACAGCGCAAACCGCAATGTGGGGAAATGTTTCGTTTCAGAGATATAAGGCCGCAAAGTTGACGCGTCGAGATTTCTAGCGCTTCTCGAGGCGCGCGCGATGCCTGCCGACGGAAATTCACGCACAGGGAAACTGCATGACTTGAATAAATAGGAGTGGAACATTGGAGGACGCTTCTTATCTCATACATTCATTAGATTTTGGATTTATACTTCCATTTCATTAAACCCCCCCCCCCCTCAAAAAAGAAATGAGCCGCGGGGCTAAAACTGACGACGGCGCAATCACACTAATAATCAGAAATTAACTAGATCCAAAAAAAAAAAAAACAAAAAACAAAAAACAAACAAAAACAAAAAGAAAGGAGACTCACCAATGTGGCAATGTATAAAAAACTAAAGAAATAAATAAATAGATAAATAAATAAATAAATAAATCGGTGCAGGGTTAATAATTGAATCCATTTTTTACAGTATTCATAACTATAACTTAACATACTTATATCCTATGTTTGCTCGTTAAACATCATATGTTTGAGTGTTTAAATGTTTCTTTCATTTACTGCACTACTCTTGTTCATTTGGCAACACTCGTTTTTAGGGGGTCATTCGTTGGATGTAGGTATACCTACAGGTATCGGTAGATACCTGTAGAAGCAGCTTTCCTTCAGGTTAACAGATAATACGCGAGGTTAAACATAGGTTATAAGTATGTTAAGCTATAGTTATGAATACTGTAAAAAATGGATTCAATTATTAACCCTGCACCGATTTATTTATTTATTTATTTATCTATTTATATATTTCTTTAGCTTTTTATACATTGCCACATTGGTGAGTCTCCTTTCTTTTTGTTTTTGTTTGTTTTTTGTTTTTTGTTTTTTTTTTTTTTTGGATCTAGTTAATTTCTGATTATTAGTGTGATTGCGCCGTCGTCAGTTTTACCCCCGCGGCTCATTTCTTTTTTGAGGGGGGGGGGGGGTTTAATGAAATGGAAGTATAAATCCAAAATCTAATGAATGTATGAGATAAGAAGCGTCCTCCAATGTTCCCCTCCTATTTATTCAAGTCATGCAGTTTCCCTGTGCGTGAATTTCCGTCGGCAGGCATCGCGCGCGCCTCGAGAAGCGCTAGAAATCTCGACGCGTCAACTTTGCGGCCTTATATCTCTGAAACGAAACATTTCCCCACATTGCGGTTTGCGCTGTTAAAAAGGTCATTACTTCCGCTACTTTCCTGACAGTTTTCTGTTTTCCTAGCCAGGATCCGCCTCCCTTAAAAAATCGAAAAATCAAAATTTTTGATTTTGAAAATTCGAAAAATTGCCAAAAATGGGACTTAAACTTGTTGGAATTTTAAAAACCTATATATGGTAAGAAAGCTCTTTGTATGCTCTATCTTTTGGCGTCAAGTTCGTTTTGATACCTTAATTTTTGAGGGAGTTATAACGGCTTAAAGGTTTCACCTTTGACCCCCCGCCCCCCCGTCTCTGTGGGGTCAAAATTAAAAAACTGGGCCTTTTCAGAACCCCCAGAGGTAGCTCTATCGATCTAAAAAGGTTTGGTTTGAAAACTCGAGGGGCCCACTCCTTATGGGAGCTGGATCAACCTCTTTGCTGTGAAATGGCCGCCATTTTGCTTTTGACCGCCGTTGGAGGCCATGAAATGGTTGATAAGGTCACGCAAGAACATCATTTCCATGGTAAATTTTACGAGGAACACGAATTTTTACATGACATTGCTGAAAAAATGATATTTGAAAATATATTGTGAGATAACTGAGGATAGGTCGTCCGGACGGCCGCCATTTTGGTTTTTAGGCTCTGGTGGTCACCGGATCGATTTCTGGACTTGACACCATCGAAAATCGGATTCTACGCATCAAAACGAAGAGAATGAGACCACTCCCACACTTTCTTCACGAAGCATCCCACGGATGCACATTTGCCACCATACTAAAGAGAGAGTTTGGGAGAACAACGGCCACTGCGAAGGGTTGGAGTAGCCAGCAAAGCCGCACTGTTGCTAAATAGTGCGTTACTACCTGAATTCTCACCCGCCTTCTTATCGAGAACAGAGTATAGTTCACTTTTTTCGCATCATATGCTTACTTTGACGATATCAATCCATCTAATGATTAATCATCTGATTGAAGGATCACTTTCTAGATTTCTTCTGAAAGGAAATGCCGAAATGGTTCCCGTACCCGATGCATAGGTATTTGATTCCTTTATATACACACTGTGATTCTCCAAATGATGCTGAGCCAAAGCCGTCATGTCACAGCCCAATTCGATCGTTTGATCAGGTCGCGAGCTCTGTTCGCAATTTTATTGAGGTTAGCGTTTTTACTTTTTGGTGTCATTAGAGCCCAGGGGTGCCCAACCCCCCCCCAGGTACCGTACGAGCTACCCACCTAATCACGAGGATTCCCCCCTCCCCCCACTGGAAGGTTCGAGGTGAATCCCCCAAGTAGAATGGGGAGTTCGGGGGTCTTCCCCCGGATTTTTTTGTTGAAAATTTGACCCTCTATAATACGTTTTGGAGGATATTTAAAGGAGGGAGGGTTTTTGGGAGCATGGAGTACCCTGACAGAGAAGGGGGGTTTGTGGGAAATTTTTTCCCGGGAAAAATTTTTTGGGATTTTGACTTTTTAGAAAACCATTTTGGAGTCTCCATAGATGATTGAATGAAAGAATGAACTTCTAATTGTTCACCCATGGAAATTTTTGAAAATTTGACCTATTAGAATTCGTTTTTGGGGCTTTTTAAATCGAAATGGGGAGGGGTATACATTTCTGGAAGGAAATTGATTGGGGGGGGGGGTCGATAGAGGGAGGAAGAGGATTTTGGGGGGGGGGAAGTTTTTTGGGTGGGGATGTGGATAGAAAAGATGGACTTGGGGGGGTTTGTACAAAGGGAAGGAGGATTAAGGGGGTGGAGTATAGATGGTGAAAAAGGAGATAGAAACTGAGTATTTGTGAAGCTAGTGATTAGAAAACATTCATTGGTAAGCGAAAATACTGATTTTCTCAAAAAAGGGGGGAAAAAAATCTTCACCCCCCCCCCCAATTTCGAAGTATACGAGTTGCTCGTATGATTTCTATTACGTGGGCACCTCTGATAGAGCCAAAGCCGAGTACTGACAGAGCCAAATCGTCTGCCTATGCAGTGTCTGGCTCGAGAATCCAGTGTCAGTAAATGCTCTCGGCTTACCCTTACACCTTCACAAAAACGAAAATAGCATTCTATTCATTTTTGGTGAAAACGAATGCGTAAGAATTTCTTAAATAAGAGCTAATTGTAAGACTATGCAGCACCTACGAAAGGAACGACTCGACGCGGAGAGTGGGTCGGGGTCGGGGGAAGAGGGTGCGAGAAAAGCCGAGAGCTGCAGGTAAGTACTGTGGATTCTCGTGTCAAACCGGCAGTCAAATATATTTCACACACTACTCAGCCGGCAGCCCCTCTCGACCACGAAAACAACTCGGAAACTTGTGTGAATAAGGATGAACAGGAAAAAAGAGCAGTAAATAAGGAAATAGAAAGATATTGAACTCATTGAAGAGGAGACAGGAGTTAGGGAAAAGAGGGTGTGTGACTTTCCTTTGTGAGGAATAAATGTGAACATATTCGACAAATGAAAGGCATGGTGGGTGGTCATGTGAAAGAATCTTACAACTTGGAGAAAAGCAGGTAACTCGGAAAACTGCACTCCCGGGTGTAAAACACGTGAGGACTCGCCCTCCGCAGGCAAGAGAATTGGGATCACTGCGGATGTAGACTGATTATGAGCCCCACGACCGTCGCGTCGCCGTCGGCCCACTTGAACGGCAAAATGCAAACTTCCAAAATTTCAATAAGTAAATTACACTTCGTCGGCTCCCAATGAACAAAACATATGAACCATCGATAGAATGGAATCGTAGGAAATTCAAAGGAGCATTAATTTGCCCATGAAAGGGTATGAGCAAATCTCACTTATTTCATTCGTCCAAGTCCTACGTCCTCCCCCCCCCATTATTGTCATGTGATGAGTCATTGCTTAAAAAAAAAAAAAAAAAAAAAAAATATCAACGCAGGGGCTATTCCGCTAATAACTCCCTGCCTAACGGTCGCGCCATCGCTTCATTTGCTCATTTTCGAGATAATTAAGTTCAAAGTTTCTAGTTGATTCAGTACTTGATTTGACTCTATCATGGGAATTTTGAACACTTTCGCTAAAAGCGATTTAATAGCAGATTCTGGTAGAAAAACCTCCAAAAACAACGATGGCAGCACTAAAAACTTTCGAAATCCACTCCTAAACTCAATAAACACGCTTTTATTCGCGCGAGCGTAAAGTTGGCTTAGGGCAGTCATAATGGGAGATTCCCATCTGAGAATACTATAACTCCGTCAAGAAGTGACAAATAAGAGACGACTTTCATTTGACACGGGTGTCACGGACGTCACGGTACCATTCATCGGATGAGGATCACTATTCTGATGACTAATTACTCTGTGAATCATCTTTCTTAGCATAGAGAGAGTGACGAAATTAAGATGGGAATCTCCCATTATTACTGCCCTATGCCACCATTACACTCGCGCAAATGAAAGCGTTTATTGAGTTTAGGAGTGGATTTCGGAAGTTAAAAGTGCTCCCATCGTTATTTTATGAGGTTTTTACAACAGAATCGACTGATGAATCGCTTTTAACAAAAGTGTGCAACCGCCCCGTTGTAAGTGGACAGCGGAGTTCATACGCAAGGACACTGCACAACACTGCATGGGTATTCGGGGAATGGAATTCGAATGTTTACCTCTACTTCCTCTCTTCACAAACGAGTTACCGATCCTTTTTGTAATTATTTCACTCTGTCGCACTCTGTCGCACTCTCTCTCTCTCTCTCTCTCTCTCTCTCTCTCTTTCTCTCTCTATCTTTCTCTCTCTCTCTCTCCCCCCACTCTCTCTCTATCTCACACACTCACTCACTCACTCACCTCTATTTTTGAGTCTCATAGCTCCATTCTTATTCATTCAATATTTATTATTACTGATTATTGTTTCATAAACAGAGAAAGAATGTGACCTAGGCTAAGAGAGAGAGAGAGAGAGAGAGAGAGAGAGAGAGAGAGAGAGAGAGAGAGGGAGAGAGAGTCGGAACGAATGGGGCGGGGGAGGGAGGAGGGAGACGAGAAGAAGGTTCGGTCACTCACTACTCGTTTGTGAGGAGAGGAAGTAGAGCCGTAGAGGTAAACATTCGAATTCCATTTCCCGAATACCCACGTATCCTCCGAGTATTTCGATCGATCGAAATTTTGACTTTTTCCGATCGATCGAGACTTCTGAAAATTTCGATCGATCGGAATTGTGAAATTTTTCGATCGATCGTCAAATTCCGATCGGACGTAATTTTCCCACATTTCGATCGATCGAAACCACGGAAAATTTTGATCGATCGAAATTCCGAAATTTTTCGATCGAACGAAACATCGGAAAATTTCGGTCGATCGAAACTTCGGAAAATTTCGGTCGATCGAAATTACAATTTTTTTCGATCGGTCGAAGTTTCGAAAATTATCGATCGATCGAAATTTCGGATAATTTCGATCGATCGGATTTTTGGCGAATTTCGATCGCTCGTAGTGTCAACATTTTTCGATCGATCGAAATTTCGAAAAATTTCGATCGATCGGAATTTCGAAAACTTTCGATCGATCGGAATTTCGAAAAATTTCGATCGGTTGTAGTTCCGATTTTTTTCGATCGCTCGGAACTTCCGAAAATTCCGATCGATCGAAAAATTTCGTTTCGATCGATCGTATGTTCGATCGATCGCACAGGCCTACACAGGAGTTCCAAGTATGATTCCAACTTCAATCATCGTCCTTGGAACTCCTGTGTGTTATTGTTTCATTTTGATAAGTTTTCGACACAAATATCGGTTTCCGTACCTTTCACAACCTGTTGTGAGGAATTGGGGATATTGAGACTTAAGAAATTCGAACAGCCGCCGTCAGTGTTTACTGTTTGTTTGTTTATGAAGTCAGCTGTGATGACAGTCAGCCGTGATTATTTGAATTTGCCGCGCTAATCTCGCAAAATATCGTGCACGTGGTGGAAAGAGATACGAGGGTGAATGATGTCTAGTGTTTTTCGCAATTTTTGAATTTATTAATGAATTTTGGTGTTTTCTGATGCTGCCATTGTCATTTTTACGGCTTTTTAAAAATGAATTGATACTTTAAAACGCTCTAGCCGAAGTGTGCAACAGATCCATTTGGTAAGGTAAACTTTTTTGGGTCTCTGCTTCCCATTCGTTTTTTATTCCTAATTGATCTTTTTTTTCCAGCTGGGTCTGCCAGCTTTATCACGCCTTACTAGACCCTGCTGGAAGAAGAATTGAAAGGTAAAGGCCTCCTAGATCTCACACTGTTTGACGAAGCAACAAATAGAGGACCCAAATTCTTGGTTTCGGTATCTCTTGGGGGGTATCCTACTCAAGTAGAAGCTTTTACAAAAGTAAGTTGTAATGGACTTTTCATTAATTAAATCAGAGTATATTAGTAAATACGCCAGTAAATACGTTAGTAAATACGAGTAAATTCGTCAATTCTAAAAAACGGACTCTCCCAAGACCCTTATTTTAACAGATTTTAAGGCTGAAGTTCCCACACGGAGAGAAAAAAAAGACGATTGCGACAAGAGGAATGAGAATCCTTGTTGTTTTCCCCTTGTTCTATGGATAATTCTTGTTGCTACGAGAGTCTAGACGCTTGAAACAACAGGACGTCCAGTCACAGTAAGGGGAATTCCGTTTAGTGCAAGGATTTTTCCCGTGACGAAATTATTAATGGGATATTACTCTTGTTTCAATCAACTTATTTTTCTCTGTGCAATACATTGAATTTGATGGTCTCTCATAGCCTTCAGGATAGTTTTGATCCAATTTTTGAACCCAGTGGCCCATCGGTTAAATTGAATGATTTTAAGTTTTTACCCATTTTTGCCGCCTCATTGGCCGCCATCTTGGGAAATAGGGACTCTTAAGGCCCGGAGGGCATTTTCGACTTTTTTTTCGAATTTACGGCCCATAATACGTAAAGCCAGAAACACTCTTAGAAAACACTTTTAGATGTATCACTCAACCTGGTTTGTCGACTGTAAAAAATTGGCCTCCAAGGCCGCCATTTTGAAATTCCTTATCTGGAGGCTGTCTGCACGATTTCTCGAGTTGACACCAACGAAAATATGATTCCACACATGAAGACGAAGAGAATGACATACCTGTCAAATTGTCTTTACGGAAAACCCCACGGATGCAGATTTGGCACTGCAATATAACGGAAAAATAAGTTTCATTTCTTAATTAGCGCATGACCCTTGTTTCCGTTGTGTTCGATGATTGCTCGCTACGTATTCTATTTATGTGCATGTTTGATGGTCATTTTGAACCAAAATGTGTTGCTCTTTTGAATGAAAAAACTTTCAATCCGCTATCTTAAATACTCTCTGAGATACTTGACATTTTGGAGCAAAAAACGTGATTTTTCCGAAAATGTTGAAACTTTGGGGGGCTTGAGCACACCCTAAAAATATTTCGATTTGGCTGAAATTTTGCATCACGTCTTTCATGTCATCTATCTCCCAGAATTTGTATTCGGACCGAAAATCAGAGAAAAAAGTTTTTTTGGACCACCTTACCCTTACATCTCACTGAACACTTTCATACCAAAAAGTATAGCAAAACAATCGATTCTCGAATGGCCACACTCCATTATTCCTCTCATAAATAATCGATCGTCTTTAAATGGTATATTTAGATCAATGCCGTTGTTGCCAAATCACAGAAACTGCCTCCTAACGATTTTAGAAATTAATGCTCAAATGCGGCTTGAAAAATGGTACGTATCTCTCTTACAATTAGCGCGAAAATGCGCAAAAATTGATGATAGTGGGCATAAACTAGACCCTTTGAGGAGTTAATTTCCGTCGAGATCCCAACAAGCCTCTTCGAGCTTTTTTTTAATGTCCATTTGAAGTTTAACTATCATGATAAATCATGATCCTATAATATACGTACGTACAATGAAGAAAATGGCAACCTTGGAAAAAAGGTAAAAATAATTTAGCGGTAGAGATGTATTCAACATAACTTTAAAAGTCCTCCATGATCCATTTGTCACCAAAACTTTAAACTTTCCACGTTTCACCCACTTTTTGACAAGGCTCAACACCACTGAAGGCACTCGCGGCGGAGCACATAGTCATGTGGCGCGATCTTTGGATCAAGTATGCGACACATCCGAACATGCTATCTGCTCAGCTGTCATGAATTAGTGGCCACTGTACACCCCTAAATACCCTAACATAGTCAAAAACACTAAGACTAATATTCGATTTTGAGGGTTTTTACCATTGTTCAAAGCACTGTGCGGCCGTGCGCTCTATTAAGAGTATGCTATTATAAGCTACTGTAACACAGAGGTACAAAAAAAGCAATTTGAGGATCGACGGTACTTGCGAGCATACTTCAGCAAGATTCCCTGAAATTTTCAAGCTGAAACACTCAAAAATAAAACCGAGGTGTTGGAAATAAGAAAACTTTCGTTAAAGCTCAATGAGTGCGAGATGGATGTGGTCTCTTCCGCACTCGCTAGGCTTAAGGCGAAATTTCCTCCCAATATTACGCCTTCAATTCTAAACAAATGTTGTTCATTGTGGGCTCAAAATATCCATTAAAAAATTACACAAGTACAAATAATAGTTTTGGTTAATAACGTTTTTCTGTAGTTTTAAAGAAATGCCAATAACGCGGCATTCCCAGAAAGTGATTTCGATGGCGCTATCCATCGGATTAATAGGTAACTGGAGTTTCGTCTGGAATCTCCTTAAACCACGCAAAGTTAGGAAAGACTTTACTGAAAAACGTAAATACATAATTGCTTTAATATTCATTTTTTTCCGCGTGGTGATAAAAATAATGACTTTACTGAAAAAATGTAAATACATAAATGCGCTTTAAAATTCAATTTTTTTCCGCGCGGTGATGAAAATAAATCGTCCTTTAATGCTCCTTTATAAATAAAATTACAATTTTTTGTTGCTACTCCGGGTGCTTAATTAGACGTGTACACAAGCAAACTCATGCATATTAACGTACAAATGATTCGCCAAAATCCGAGAGAAGTCCTTCCTGACTCATTGGATATGTTCCTCCCTGAAAACACACAACAAAAGGAAATGATTGCCGATTAATTACTGAAGGTCGGCAGAAAAATTTAACAGCAACTGTAGGTGGAACAGAGATGCCGTTTCGTGAGTAGGTGTCAAATGACATTTTTCAATTCACCGATGGTTCCGATTGATCAAAATACGACACAGTTCAGTTCAGTGTATAGTAACAAGCCAAAATTCTCCCATTGGTCACATTATCTTAACGGCAGTAATTCCACCGATTGAAGAAATATTTCGGAAACTTAGAGTACTAAAATACTACAGCATGTTCTGCCAAGTCACTTGAAGGATGCTGTGTGCGGCTGTAATGTCTTTTTAAGGGGATGTACGTTTTGGGCGAATGGTGAGAAGCAGGTAAAACAGTAAAAAACAGTATCTTTTGGGCGAGGTAAGAGGAGAATAATTCTGAGAACTACTCCATATTTCAGTGCGTTTTCGGCGAGAGAAAAATGTCAGAAATTTGTAGGAAACGGGAATAGTGAGGCATTTTTGGGTGAGTGCGAGGCATGATACAATTGTTGTATGTTACAACCGCGCCTTCGCGCAAAATGTCTGCCGCTCTTATCATTGAAGAAGACCAATGATGAAGGCATGCTTACGGTTTACGAATCTGATCAGATCATAGAATAACGATTACTTAGTAATAGAAGCGTCACTATCCTCGATATTTCTGTCGGCACTTGTTGACCTTGAATGATCTAGAAAAGATTATGTTTGGAAGGCTGTCTCAAATTGTGTAACCTTTTCATTCAACAACAACATCATCCACCACCGAGCGGTTCTGCGATTTGCTTATTTTAAATCTTCGCGGGCCGGCTTATTTTCAAACGTTCGCGGACCGGCGTACTTGACCAAGGACAACAAAAAGAGTTTATACAAAGCCTTTTTGTCAACCAACCCCAATTGCTATCATCGATTAGACATCAAATTTCAAAACTTCAGGCTATAGACGTACGATAATTGCTGGTGAGTAATACAAACTTGTAAAACGCGTACTCGGCATCTTCAATGCTTCCGGTGATGCCAAACTTGCAAAATTACCACAGTAAATGCCTTAAATGTACTCGCCCAAAAGTCCCTGCGAAATTGACTGGATCCCTCACACACTTCAATTTTCAACTCGCCCAAAAGGCCTACTCGAATCCAGTTCCTCGCCCAAAGATACTCTTTCTCTCGCCCAAAACGTCAACCCCCCTTTTTAAAGGCTATAATCTACTGGATATCTTTTTGATCCATAGCTGAACAATAATCATTCAGGTAAATAATGAAAGGTGTTGTTAAATGACACCCATTTCTGCAAGCTGTCAACAAAGGTACACTTTTATTTATCATTATTTTAATGGACTCTTTCATTTTCATATTTTTAGATAACACATTGATCTCTTTAAAATACGAATTCGTAAAGCAGAATTTCCCAGAGCTTGGGTCAATGCCCCCCCCCCCGGTCTCTGAATCACAAGCAAGTGAGAAGCGATTTAAAGTACGGAGTATCCTAAATTCCCGAGGTGCAACTCCACATTTTGAAATGCTAACACCTTTCTTGTGATACATCGTTTGAAAAGGCGCAAAATTTTAAGACTTTTGCCGCAAACTGGAGGTTGATATCGCTTTATATTTTCAATAAATTGCAATTTGACAAAGGGTGAAAATCTAACTTTGCCATTAGATATCAAAAACTAAAAACAAAGTCGACCTGCTGTTTGCTCCAAAATGCTCAGTTTTACACTTTCGAGCATGTACCGCTCGACAGGAGTCTTGGTCGTGCCTCGGAGTTTTTGAGGAAGCCCCTCTGACGGGCAATTTTTCTTAAAAACTGTTGGGGGCTCTAAAACACAATTTAGGCTGAAAATTTTTCAAAACCGGATTGTTTTCTGAAAACTAGTTGCTTACTACTAGAATATTTTAGACTCCTGGCTTGTTAAAGTCCGACTTTTTAAATGGGAGTTCTGATTTTTCTTAAAATGGGTTGAAATCGAACTTTGAATTTTGATACATTGAGAACGAAAAACAATATGAACTTCCGGTTTGCGCCCATAGCCTTGTAATTTTACGCTTTTTCAAACGATGCATTGCATGCATTACAAGATAGGGGTTGTCAATTAAAAATGTCGAGTTAAGGAGGGGGACCCCACCCCCTCAGAAATATTGGATACGGCATAAAGTAGATCACGTTGACTTCGGGGGGGGGGGGGGGGGGTTGTCCTGAAATTTTAGTTTTCACACGTGAAACCGCATAAAAGTTATGGCCCCGGTTGTGGACTTTCGCATACCCTCGTATGCACAAAACGGTAGCTCTGCCAAACAGTGGTTTGCTATTCCAAAGAACGCGCGGGCAACATTGTAACGGAAGGACACGCTGTCCGCGCGAACGAGAAACAATCCTCTTCGGTGAAGAGATTGATGTTTGATGATCAAAATGACTCACATTTGGTGGCGAGGAACCGATGACAACAGCACGAAACCAAACGAGCGAATTCTTCGCAGTGGATGACCACTGTCCGACAATAATGGCTGGCGTCCGAGAAGCACGTATGCGGCAAATAAGGAAATGTCTCTTGAAAAAATGAACAAATAACAACGTCTTTCAGATTAACTTCAAAAGTTGAATACTTCTTAACGGGTCAGTCGCAAGATTTTGCTACAGCTTTGAGCATTAGACGTATTATCATGTTCAGATTTGGACCTCTAAAATTCATTTCCATTATCATGGCGTTTGTACATAGTTACAATGTCTGTTTCCATACTTCAGTCGTCAATGTTTGTCGATTTTTAATTATCCTGAAGAGCTGAGAGTAATTTTTGTCAACTCTTTAACAGTCCGTAATGCAAGTTTGAATAGAAAACTTTCTACTTTCTCTAAGTCCAGATCAAAAGTTTTCTAGGGTGGAAATGAGCGGCAAGCTACCATAGTGATGTTGTGGTGCTTTGTGATGGTGTTATCACATTAATATCAAGTCAATGTGTTAAGGGTATAATGGGTGATCAATACAGCAATAGAGCATGCAGCAAACTGTTTGATTGTGTTCTCGTTGACATTTTTTCAGTCAATGGGATAACACTGTCTGATGATTAGGACATGATGTCCTTTAAACCATGTTGCTACGAAGCGTACTTGGTGATGTCATATTGATGTCAACCATCGGTACTAGGGGCGTGCCGGGGGGGAGGGGGGATCTTGCCCTAGGCGGCACTCTCCAAGGGTGGCAAAATCAGGGTTAACAAGCGGAATAAAAAATGATCTTTGAAAATGTATCCTCGAAGGCGGCAAAATTAGTGTGTAGGTAAGTACAAAGCAAAGCACAAAAAAAAAAAAAAAAAAAAAAAAAAAAAAAAATTGGAAAAAAGGGCATCAAATTAATTTTCAACTCGACGGGTGGCGATTTGCTAAGGTCGGCAAAATATTGCAATCTAGCCACCCTCCGGAAACCTCGGCAAGCCCCTTCTTGGTGCTGTTTTAAATGTGTAGTAATCAAGATAAAAAAAAAGGCACCATGGTGCTATCGCTGAACCAAAAAGCCAATTTCTGATCGGTCCGTTCAAGCGAACTCGCTCTTCCACTTGAAAATAAAATTGCTTGATTGAGAAGTTTTGGCTTACCATAAAATCTTAAATCACAACAACAGTGGTCGCTGATAACATCTGGAGAGTCACAATACGCCAATTCGCTCTGGGAACAGTTTTTGCATCCACTGCCGACCTCTATAAAGTTAAGAAATTATTGTAAAAAAATAATTAAAAAAGTGATTTCAGTTTGTCGGGTTTCATTTTAGATTGTCCTTGTGGTAGTATTCATCAAGGCAAACGGTTTAGTACCACAAGGACAACCGGAGACAAAAATAGTTACGAATTCTTTTGAATTGAAAAAGTACTACAACTGGGAAAAAAAGGCAACAATCAAAGAGAATCAGCGCACTAGCACTTGAAAAAAAAGAACAAAACAAAACAACAACAAAATACCCTGGTGGGATGATGAATGTCAAGCATTAAAAAACAAACGTGGTGCCCTAGCTAGAGAATACGAAAATTCTAGTGATCTTCAAACTTACTTAGAGTAAAAAAAATCGTCCGCTGAATTTAAACTCCTTGTGAAAAATAAAAACAAAAACAAAAAACAAAACAGGCGATCTTTTACTAATAACCTTAATAAGGATCTTGCAAACTTTTGCTACAGGGGATTGAAGCGTCAATTTTTGCAGGAAAACAAGTTAAAATGACGATTAGTACACTAAAAACTCACGAAATGGGACAGTTGCAAGGGTCAAGAATGTTGTGTTTTTTATAAAGAAAATTACAGTTCTCGATGAGTTAAGAACAATAGTGCTTTTGCGTTTTTCCTAGATGTCCCGGTTTCGGAGATACGCACGTGTAAAGTTGTAAAAAATTGGGTGTGTAGTAACGTCACTACGCGGAATTCCCATTTAAAACAATGTATTTTGGGCCAAAATCTCATCTCCGGAACAATGGGACGAAATTAGAAACCAAGGCATCTTTGTCCTCAGCTCATCAAGTACTTTCATTTTCTTTACAAAAAACACATTTTAAACCCTTGCAACTGCCCCATTCACTCTCAAAATCGGGCTCAATGGCGGAGAGACGCTGCCAATATCACGAGAGATTTCAATCTCCATTGAGACAAATCTTTGTGCTTCCTTAGAGGAAGGCGACATAGTAGACAGGAATCTCCGATGATACCAGCGTTGAACCACTATTTTAACCACCGTTTTACAGTTATGTGACTTTATTGTTGAATTTTAGACTTCATCAGTGTGGTTTTCGTGATTTTCGCTGGTTTTTACATCAGATTGGACTATTCATTTGCTCACAGCAAAAGTTTGCAAGAGCCCCATTTTGCAATATCAGCGCTCTTTCTTAGATTTAGCAACCCCGGATAAATTTGTATCGGTGTTTACCTTTCTTGTACCTCCACAAGCAAACTAGGTCCATTTTGCGGAAAATGAGAAAGTGTGGGCCAGTGCAGTGGCTCAAGAGGAGGAGACTATCTCTTTACGAGACAAGAAAGGGGTAACAGAGCCTCGAAAACGCTTGGTGTATGCCCCAATTGGTCTGAGCATCTTAGTGTTCCTCCTCTTAGCTCCTCTCTGTTTGGCCAGTGACTGCAGTACTATAGTCATGGTTTGAACTTTTTAGCTCAAACCTGTGATCTAGAAAACCAAAGCTGTACTCACAAGAGCAAAGTTGAAATCGATGTTGACGCGTTGCAAGAAATACATCGTCTACATCAAAAAACCAGAGCTGACATAAAATCATCTTTACAATTTAGAATGACCAGACTAGAGAGAGCCTGCAAGAGAGAATCTCTATTCTCTATTCTGGACTAGAGACGTGGAGTTCAAACATGATCATCTAGTGCATTGCCCAGGAGTCTCAGATTGCACAAAGCAATAGTGTCTTTCACTAAATAATGAAGTCGCTATAGATGAGATGCCAACGTTATTCTCTTCACATCATCAATATTGTATTCTTGGTGATGCATGTTGGATAAATGGTTGCTTCAGGTGCACTGAATCCTGTCATGTAATTAGGACATTTTCTGTTGCAAGGAGCAATACAATATACAGGGTGTACCAGACCTACCGTACCAGTCCTTTTTCTCAGCCGATATTCTTCATAAAAAGCTAAAAATTGGTACACCCATGTATTTTGACGAGACAAATTCAAATTTTGGGGTTTCAAAGCCCCCGACTAGTTTGGGGGAGTTTGGGGGGAGGGGGGGTCGACCCTTTTTCGGTATAGGGGATCCCCACTATGAAGGCGAAAGAAGTTCAATTCAAAAACTGAATCAAATTGGTACTCCTGATGATTTAATGTAAGATGGCCTTCCGTTCGACAATTGAAAATCATTTTTGGGCCCCTAAACCCCCCAATAAGCCCCCAAGCATAAATAACCAATTAGTGCAAGAATTGTCGCAAAATCTCCGGAAAAATGTCTGTACAGGGGTAGGTTAGTTCAAAGAGCTCGAATTTGATGGTTCCAAAACCCCCTGATTATTTTCTTGGTGGGTTTTGGAAGGTCACCACTTATTCGGTATAGGGGTACCCCCCCCCCCCCCTTTAGAAGCGAAACAAGCTCAAAAATTGGGTCAAAGTGGTATTCCGGATCTTATAACACATGAAAACACTTAGTTGGTCAACTGAAAATCATTTATGGGCCCCAACACCCCTCAAAATAGCCCCCAAGCATGAACCACCCAATTTATGCAAAAATGGTCGTAAATTCTTCGGAAAAATTTCTTCCCGGCCCCGTTCTCGCTCTAGGCGTCACCCGGGGCTCATGGAATCGTCAAATTTGAGCTTTCGGACCTAAAATACCCCTGTTCAGTAATTGTTCCGTATATTTTTCAACCATTTGGTCATGAATTGGGTTTTTCGTGCTTGAGGGGTTTTTTGAGGGGAGGGGGGGGGGTTGGGGCCCAAAAATAATTTTCAGTTGACCAACTAAATGTTATTACGTGTTATAAGATCAGGAATACCAATTTGACTCAATTTTTGAACTTGTTAGGCTTCTAAAGGGGGGGGGGGCAATACCTGGTAAGAGGTGATCTCTCAAAACCTCCCAAAAAATAGTCAGGGGGCTTTGAAACCACAAAATTCGAGCTCTTTGACCTAAACTACCCCTGTTCAGAAATTTTTCCGGAGATTTTTCTACAATTCTTGCACTAATTGGTTATTTATGCTTGGGGGTTCTTTGGGGGGGGGGGGGTTAGGCCGATTAGGGGCCCAAAAATGATTTTCGGTTTTCGAACAAAATACCATCTTGCATTAAATCATTAGGAGTACCAATTTGACTTAGTTTTTGAACTTCTTTCGCCTTTACAGCGGGGATCCCCAATACCGAAAAAGGGTCGCCCCCAAAAATAGTCGGGGGCTTTGAACCCCCAAAATTTGAATTTGCCTCGTCAAAATACATAGGCGTACCAATTATCAGCTTCTTATGTCGAATAGCGGCCGAGAAAAAGGACTGGTACGGTAGGTCTGGAACACCATGTATAATACTACTACTACTACTACAACTACTCAAATCTGTCTCGACTTTTTTTCCCGTGTAAGATGTTTACTCAAACAATAGTGTCGGAAGTTTGTACATGATCAAGTCACTTACTCAATTCTTGAGTCATCGTTTTGGCGACTGCTTTAGCTTCTTCCTCTGACACCTTGTGCTCTATGCCAGGTAAATCACCCGTGTCTGCTGAGCAACCCAATCGGTTTGTAACGGAGCAACTCAAATAGAAGGCTGAGAACAACAGAGCTTTTGCGAGCATTCTGAGGCAGCATTTTCAAGTTCACCTTCGATTTTATCCGATCCAATCGTGAAACATTCATTTTCGCATTTTATCCGAACAGTATTTCGTAAAGCATTTCGTGATTACTTCTCTTCTGCAGAAGTTTGGATCTTGAAAAATTACAAAGGTTGAGCCATGAAAATGAATTCGCTAATTTGACGGACGTCAACGATGGTTACAACAGCGATTACAATGGCAACAGTGCGAGGTCTTACAATTTTTGACTCATAGACACAGTAACCGATCGATTAAAGAAAAATTAATTCATGAGCCAGCAGGAATTCGAATTGATTTGGCAACAGTCACTTTTCTCGCGGAGAACTGATCGTGGAGTTGGAAAAAAAGAAAAACATCGAGACAAGACAAGAAAGACGAAGGAAACTTAAAATCCACGATGATCAATCGAATTCAGTTCTATATCTGTAATCTGTATGACGCGCCAAGTTCAAACGAACGAACACAAGCCACAAGGACGTAAACCAAACGTCTGCGTCGTCGAAAAAGGTGAAACAAGGGAAAACAAACCACAGTGAACTCAAGCGCGGGAGGACTTCATCGAAATGCGATTGAGAGAGAGACCGCAACAACACTGCATGATTGCGTTGCGAGAAAAGCGAAAAATAAGATTCGTCATACCTGCTAACTGTATGTTAAATTTGTAAGGTGTATTAGTGTAAATAAAGTGTACAGATATACCCAGCGCAGCGTGGCGGCCTTCCCCTCCCACCTGAACTCGCCCCTTCCTCCTCATTTTTTTCCCCCCCCGGCGCCAACTACGAGGAAGTTCGCCGGATTTGAGACTGTGTGTGAGAATGACGATTTAATTGTGGTTCAAGCGTGAGGAGTATAGCATAGAAATGGAACATACAGTCAAAAATGGGGGATTTCAAATCACCTACATCGGAAGCGTTAAAACAGTACATAAGTACTTACGTACAAACGTACTTACGACTGATTTGAAAAGGGGCATACTGGAGCGGATCGAAAAAAGCGAAATTTCTAGAGGAAACGACTCAGTTTAGGAGAAAAAAAAAATAAAATTGACTATAATGATTATGAAGAATTGGCTCTCTCCAACCACCCTAACCCTACTACCCCTTTTCCCGGGACACAAAATAGTTTCATGCCTATCATGGAAGGGGTGAAACGCGTTACAAGAAGAATTATAAAAGAGCCTCGCCTTCTAAAGTTTCCCAACTTGTTATCCAATTTGAAAGAAAAGTTAGGTTATTTCCGACACATATCTGAAATCTTTCACCCTCAAAGATTAATAAAGAATATTTTACGACTTTTATCCTGAAAATTCTGGAAAAAAGGGAAACTTCTTAAAAATTCCTGTTGAGAAAGGTGGACAACAGTCGACAGCACATATGCAGGTCAAAAATTATCAAAGTGCTAGCTCACATTGGCTGATAAGTTGCGATTTTTGAGCAGGTGAGGCTATTTAGAACTCCATGCGAAGTGTTTGAAATTTCCCTTTACTCATGATAAGTTTGGAGCTACTGTCACCAGATTCCAGTTACTTCTTGATTACATTAATCAAGCTTTGAGCCTCAATGCGGCCGTGGTTAAGTGGGTAAAGAGTACAGGTATTTAAGCTTATTACTGACACCAAGCCTCAATCTTGAGAGGCATTAAAAGGAAAAACTGCAGCGACCGGAATGGCGGTCAATAATTTTACACAGTGACAACAAGCTCATATTCAGGGTGATCAAAAAGTCCGGCGACCCCTGAATATCAAAATATATATTTTTTTATCACGAAAAAGTGCTTGCAAATTTAATGCAAAGGTAGTGCTTGATTAATTAGTTTGTTGTGCTTTTAGAATTTGTTGTGATTTTTGCTATGGCTACTGGTAAGGTCAAGAGTCAAAATTATAGCAAGGGGGAGACGTCGTTGATTATTAAAATGGCCAGTGCTCATTCAGATATTTTAACGAAGGCCTTCTCCGGCTCATACATAACAAATGAGAAGAAAGAGGCAATTTGGCGGGGGATTGCCGACGTAGTGAATGAAAGGTTTCAGACAGGAAGAACGTGGCAACAGTTACACACATGGGCTCTTCATGACAAGCATTATATGTTGCGGATGATTGGAAACGGGAAATAACTCCTCATATGTGTGAGAATGTTCCTTCTGCAGGTTTTTACTTCCTGAAATGCAATTTCCCTGAGACAGCTTAGCAAGGAAAGAGTTTAACATGGCTGATAGTACATGGAAGGCTAACAGTTGGAGGGAAGAGTAAAGTGTTTGATGGCAGGAGCTCAAAAGCATCAAAGACCCAATGGACTCTCCGAGTACCTGTGTCAATTTGGTGCGCAATCCATAAACATGAAGTACCTAATAGTTAGCCATAGTAATGATTAGTAGACAGAAACAACTGTGAAGCATTGGTTGAGTTCATTTTAGGTGAGATGACTTTCAGTGAGGCGTTATATCTAAACAGGGGCGTCAAGCCAATTTCTTCTGGAAAAATACAGTCTTTGAAGTTGTGAAGCTTCAGTTTTCATGATTAGTCCACCGTAAAATATGATGTTTACCTCATTCCTTAAACTTTGACCACCTACAGATGTTGCGGCTCATCCCATTTCACATTCTGAGCTTCCCCGGTTTTTTAAAGAGTTTGAAAGTGAGCTGCAGGACCCCCTTTTTCCACTAGTGGGTTTCCCCGCCACTAGGTATACTTTTATTGTTCAATAGGAGATGGCAGCCAATGGATGAGAATTATTGAAAAATCCACGCTGCAGGTTTTAAAGATAAAGTGAGGTTCACGTCAATGCCAATAGTTTACAAAAATTTTAATTTCAGGGGTCATAAGAGGCAATGAGAATGTAAAAACGAGAGCTGAAAATATTTCCTCATTTTCGCCTCGGTTCATACTTAAAAACTACCAGTCCCTATGCTTCTCGCTCTTCCTGCACCCATGAAATGACCTCGTAATCGACAAGTTTTTAAGGTGATTGGTGCAGATAAATGACATTTGCAGAGGGCATAACCTGTCATCTTCTTTTCATGTAACTAATAAATACCCCAAACATGTCATTGAAACTTGGAAATTTACTGACAGCGACAAACTATCTGATGTTACCGTTTCTGTCCCTAGCGACAAAGCATCTGATGTTACCATTTTCGGTCTCCGCCCCACAATTTCTGAGGCAAGCACAACCTCCATCGTCTCCCATGGAATTGCCGCACTGAATGTCTGATGATCGTGAGCCCACCAAACAGACAAACGCAAGAAAATACATTTCAGAGGGCCCATTTCAACCGAAAAATGTCCATTTTTCGCTAACGGAATTTGGTAAGCAACACCGGAAATTTAATAAAGACTGGTTTCATGGATATCCATGGCTTGAATACAGTCCTTCCACGAACGCAGCATTCTGTTTTCCATGTAGGGTGTTCAAAGATACTTCAAAAGGATGTGCCAAAACTACATTTACTGAAAAGGAATTTACAGATTGGAAAAAAGAGACACAAAAGTTCAAGGAACATAGTTTGTTGGAGTGCCACAAGGAAGCAGAGGAACGAAGCAAGAGGGCTAAAAGACACTAAGAAAACAGGAGCTATTTTAGTGAAAGTAGATTCTGCAGAACAGGTGGAAGAGAAACGAAATAGGGAATATTTAAAGGCAGTTTGTGAAACACTTCTCTACTGCGCCCGTCAAGGGATTGCTCTTAGGGGCCACGATGAATCAGTGACAACAAGCAACGTGGGCAATTTTTTGGAGCTAATGAAATTGCGCGCTAAATAAAACGAACTAATCAATGAATATTTCGTAAAGAAAAAGAAGTGTTCACTTTCGTTGCGCATAAAATTCAGGACGAGTTACCGCAACTAATGGCAGAGGAGACTAACACAGATTATCGAAGAGGTGCAAAAAAATGGAGGAAAGTCTGGCTCTACTGTGGACGAGATTATAGTCAACCCCAAATCAACTGAAGCTTGACACTTCTCGGCTGCCTTCCCCCACCACAACGGACCGAGCAAACCCGCCAGCCAACAGTAGCCGGCGTCGGGTCTTCCTCCTCTTTCATCGTCTCTTGGCGCTGGTAGAATGATGACCGGGGATGCGGTGTGTGACGCATTGTCCAGCAGGGTGCATAGTGGAGAGGGTAAAAATGAGCATCAAGCTTCTATTGATTTGGGTTTAACTACAGTGACAGTCTTGAAAAAGTCTTATTAAAGCTTCAAGCTCTCCGCGATAACTTTGCGGGTGTGGAAGAAGAAGCAAAAACCATCGCACGGAGCTGGAACGTAGATTTGTCATTCCCCGCTCAACGCGTTATCAACGGTAAATTCCTTTGGCAAATCTCAACATACCATCAACATACCAAAGTATACTCAAATGTTTAGTCTACAGTCAAATCAACTGTTAAACCTGCAACAACAACCAATGCAGTCACTAGCAAAAATACTCAAATAAATTCCACAGGAATTTCACCTGTCTACACCCCAATAATCTCTAGTCAACAAACCTTACAGCTATAACCCCAAAATCCCAACTAGCTGACACTCAAGCAAATGATAACAACATGGATATAAGCAATGATGAACCCAGCAATGTAACTTCGCTCCGTCATTCATAACGAAGTAACTATCACTTGTCGTTTCTACTTATATTACAAAAAATATTTTCAAACTTTCTTTTTCACAATGAACACCCTAAATTCTTTCAACATTCTATATTGGAATATACAGGGTGTTGAAAAACTGTTCCCGAATATTTCAGGGGCGGATTCTACAGGTCAAAATAAGACCTTTTTTTCCTATAAACATGTGTCCGAAAATGCCCCCCTTTTGAGCTACAGCCCCTCAAAGTTTTAAAAAATTTACGGTTTTTTTGGAATAGCGACCACTATTATGAACCAAATGTCTTAAAACTTGGTGTCCTAAGGTAATTTTACGTGTAGAATCCACTACTGACCTCGAAAAATTCAGAAATTGATTCTAATTGTACTTTTCACGCAATATTGTACCTTTAACGGCACGAATTTTATGTTACGGATTAAAATTTTGAAGAATAATTACCGAAATCAGATGCGAAAAACCCTTAGAAAGATTTTTGGTACTCTTTGTTTCTTTCGACACGACGTATTTTAAGCGAGATAATCGCTGCACAGTGTGGAAAAGTCAGCGTTTTTATCATAGCGGCCGGCCCGTAGAAGCAGCGGAGAGGCGGGTTGCATACTCACTGCCGTTTTTCATGGTAAAAGCGCTGACTTTTCCACACTGTGCAGCGATTATCTCGCTTAAAACGCGTCGTATCGAAAGAAACAAAGAGTACCAAAAATCTTTCTAAGGGTTTTTCGCATCTGATTTCGGTAATTATTCTTCAAAATTTTAATCCGTAACATAAAATTCGTGCCGTTAAAGGTACAATATTGCGTGAAAAGTACAATTAGAATCAATTTCTGAATTTTTCGAGGTCAGTAGTGGATTCTACACGTAAAATTACCTTAGGACACCAAGTTTTAAGACATTTGGTTCATAATAGTGGTCGCTATTCCAAAAAAACCGTAAATTTTTTAAAACTTTGAGGGGCTGTAGCTCAAAAGGGGGGCATTTTCGGACACATGTTTATAGGAAAAAAAGGTCTTATTTTGACCTGTAGAATCCGCCCCTGAAATATTCGGGAACAGTTTTTCAACACCCTGTACATTCTCTACGAGCTAATAGAAACAACCTAACTGATGCAATCAATTTACATCACCCATAAATAGTATTACTTAATGAAACCTGGTTGAAAAACACCGACCCCATTCGTTTTCCCGGTTACAACATTTATAGGTGTTAAGTTATATGTGTAATTTGGCATCACTGCATTGAGTCAGCTGAGCTCTTCATGTTAGGCTCAACTGTTGACTTGTACAGGGTGTACCAGACCACCCGGATAGGTACTTTTTCTCGAAAACGGCTGGGCGTAGAGAGCTGAAACAAAAAAGTCAGATAGGGAATTGACCCCAAAGAATTCAATGAAAATATTTTCAAAGCCCCCCGAGGCCCCCCTGGGGGGTTTTGGGGGGGTTCAAAACACATTATTCCATTTTTGGCGGGAAAAAGCCTATAAAAGGTACAAAAATAAGTTCAGATCCTGAAAGAACAACTCATTGCCGACATTTTTGTTCCAGTAAATTTTTCCATAAAACCCCAATTTTTGGGGTTATGGGCCCTTTTGGGGGGAAATTTTCATTCGGCCACTGTGACCACACTATTCAATATTTTTACAAAAACTAAAAACCATCTGAAAGAAGAGATCAAGACCTTTCGATTGATGTGCCACATAATACCTAAAAATGAAAAATTAAGGCCCTCACTTAGATTCCAAAATTTGGGGGTCTTTGGGCCCCCCCACGTAAAAAAAGTCAAATAGCAAGGTATGGCTTGTGATACATCGATCGAAAGCCCTCAAAGAGTAGAATAAGATGGCGCAATCCAAAATCCTCTACAATCATTACTTTCAAAATGGCGGCCATTTGAAAATTATGGGTGTTCAAACGTAAGTCCTGGGAAAAGAGTCCAAGGTTGAACGATACATGGCTTGAAAGGCCTTAAAAAAAGCAAACGAATGGCGTAAACCGCAAATCAATCCGCCCCTTCAATCAAAAGTTATGGCCGATTGAAATTTAAGCAGCCTTAAATAGGCCTTATTGAGCCCTTTAAGTTTCAATCGGCCATAACTTTTGATTGAAGGGGCGGATTGATTTGCGGTTTACGCCATTCGTTTGCTTTTTTTAAGGCCTTTCAAGCCATGTATCGTTCAACCTTGGACTCTTTTCCCAGGACTTACGTTTGAACACCCATAATTTTCAAATGGCCGCCATTTTGAAAGTAATGATTGTAGAGGATTTTGGATTGCGCCATCTTATTCTACTCTTTGAGGGCTTTCGATCGATGTATCACAAGCCATACCTTGCTATTTGACTTTTTTTACGTGGGGGGGCCCAAAGACCCCCAAATTTTGGAATCTAAGTGAGGGCCTTAATTTTTCATTTTTAGGTATTATGTGGCACATCAATCGAAAGGTCTTGATCTCTTCTTTCAGATGGTTTTTAGTTTTTGTAAAAATATTGAATAGTGTGGTCACAGTGGCCGAATGAAAATTTCCCCCCAAAAGGGCCCATAACCCCAAAAATTGGGGTTTTATGGAAAAATTTACTGGAACAAAAATGTCGGCAATGAGTTGTTCTTTCAGGATCTGAACTTATTTTTGTACCTTTTATAGGCTTTTTCCCGCCAAAAATGGAATAATGTGTTTTGAACCCCCCCCAAAACCCCCCAGGGGGGCCTCGGGGGGCTTTGAAAATATTTTCATTGAATTCTTTGGGGTCAATTCCCTATCTGACTTTTTTGTTTCAGCTCTCTACGCCCAGCCGTTTTCGAGAAAAAGTACCTATCCGGGTGGTCTGGTACACCCTGTATACTTACTCTCTATATAGTCCCGAGCACCGTGCTAGCCGTGTATCACATTTGTATTATATTGTTATATCATTTATCCGAATATATTTTGCCAATCATTAATTATGTGTCTTCTCATCTTTTCTATCATTAACTGATTCTTAACATGGTAGCAGCGAGTGGTTCGTTCGTCGGTAATCGTCTATAATTAAAAAGTTTCGGAAATGTGTCGGCATTACAGATCCCGAAAAATTGCGTAGCGACAACACTCGGCCAGCTATAAATTAAGTTTTAAAGTCCCGGGACACGGCTAAGTTCTGTATTTTACATTGTGATTTCATTACTTAGGGCTTTTAGCCATTATCATTATGTTTCTCTTTTACTTGCGCAAACTGCACATCTGATCGACGGCAGAATTCCTTTCTCCATGCCTTGAACTTCGAAAATTTGAGGCAGCCTATTTTCAGTATCACAGCTCATTTGATTTGTGTTTTATCTGTCTGTGAAAATCTTTTTCACTCTGTGAAATGAAGTAGATTTACGTTACAACATCTACTTTTCAACTGGTTGACCACTTCACTATGGTTTGAAAACCCGTATTTTTGGCATAAAATCGAAAAAATGAATTTCTGAAAACATCTTCACTGTGAATGTTATCGTAATCTACACTATCTGAGGTACTTAGAACGGCTAGTATCATCTTATCTGATTGCTCTACCGGTCAGCTATCTCATCGCAAACATACGCACCTCGAAGGTGAGTAAACAAACCGTGAACTTGGATGATGTGTCATTTACGTTTAAAGTGTTACTGTGACGGCATGGATAACACAATAATAACAAACAAGCATGGATCTGGAAGCCAAAAGGAAGTTCTTTTCACCTATTTTAGCGTCATTAACCTATTATTATTTCTTACCCTTGGTTTTGAGCTTCAAATGTGCTACCTCTGAGGGGGAAAAAAAACCCTTGACTAAAACTTTAAGTAACGTTTTAAAAAAATTGAAGATACATGAAGAGCTCTGTATAGTCTCAAAATGTTCCTCATACTCTCTTCTATTCAGATCATTAAAGACCTGCTGCAGACTGGTGCAGACTTTTAAGATATTTTCACTTTAATATCAGTAAATCGATTTTTTTTTTGATAAATCAGTTCAAATGTAGCGCCGAAGTGATAGTATATAGAGAATGAGGCAAATTAAAAATGAGAGATTATTGACGTGAACTTTGCGCCAAAAGATGCGTATTTTAAAGATCTTTCGATTGATGTGCTATAATGTTTAGTTTAAAAAATATTTGAGTCTTATTTTACCATTTTTTTTGATTTTTGAAGTTTTCGAAATTTGTTTTTTGAGTTTGAAAAATATGTGCAATGAAGGAATCTGAAAAAATAACTGTTGTGAAAAAAGCTGATTTTATAAGCTTTCAGATGGCGCAAACCGCGATGCCGAGAAACGTTTCGTTCAAGAGTTATGACCGCACAAAGTTTCAAATCTAGGCCAAAAATAGGGTTTTTCCGACTTTCGATTCGACAAAAAATTTTGTTGCTCCGCCAATAATTGATGAAATTCATTGAAACTCGGCGGATGGGGGTTTTTTGGGTCGCTGGATTCATTTTTTATATTAGTTTTTCAAAATTCCGAAATCAAAGATGGCCGCTGATTAGTATGACTTCAGAGAGTCACATCTCGTGAAATTTGGCAACAACGCATTTTTCCATCCAAACCAATGTAAAATAATCGATTTATGGTGAAGAAATTCTCTGTTGCTTCACCAAGAATCGAATTGTGAATAAAATAAATGGCAAAAAACATAGTTAACAGATTTCACGAGCCACCTCTGGCTGCCGCCATCTTGGATTTGAAATTATTGCAAAAAATTCTTTCAAATTCGTGTTCAGCGACCCAAAAAACATAAGTACCCCAAGTTTCAAGAAGATCTGGTCATTCCCTGATTTAAGGCCACAAATTTGGGTTCCCAGACCATAGTGCACTTGTGCCACAAAGTGAAGGGTATGACCTCCTCGCCAGAGAATTAAAAGGAGGAAAGGCGATAGCATCTTTAACCTCAATCATTGCTCAATCCTCATATCAGGCTTACAATCTAGGAAGGATGCTGGATTTCAAAATTCACTGGTGGTAAACTGTGATCTGTAAAATTCTAGTCTCACGAAGGATGGTGTTGTAAAGGAAATCTCGTCAATCTCCAAGGAATTCGTCTAATTTTCGTTGTAAAGGACCCAAATCAATCTCCGAGGAATATTCTAATCTACGTCGTAAAGGATCCAAATCAATCTCCAAGGAAATCGTCCAATCTACCCACATCTGTCTGCGTGATAATCTGTATGTACTTTTAAATTTGTTAACATGTGGACATTTCCCACCAATTTTGCTCATCTAGTCATTTTATGTGTTTACAGTCTACGTTATATCTACAGTCATATGTGTTTCTTATCAAAGTGTTAATATGCCTCTCTCTGGGTGTTCTCTTTCCTCTTGTATTTTTTTGCTGAATTCATTTACGATCATTGTTTTCACAAAATATTTCTTAATTGGTTGTTAATATGGCCGGTACCACTGATGAAATTAGAATTCCTATCTTTGATGGTAAAGACTACACACGGTGGAAATACAAATTACTGTTACACCTTGAAGTTAGAGAATGTAAAACTGTAATTACTGATCAGCGTCCTACAGAGACATCGGAAGCTGATTGGAATAAATTGGATGCAAAGGCCAGAGATTACATCGTAAACCTTGTGTCGAATGACATTTTCGATGTTATCATTAACGAACCAAATGCGAAAGCAATCATTTTAAAGTTGGATTCTATTTATCAATCGCAATCTACAGCAAACAAAGTCCAAATTAGGAAAAGGTTAATTGAATTAAAACTTGCTGAAAACGAGGATCCTAACCCCTTTTTCCTTAATTTTGAGAAGCTTGTGAATGAGTTGAAAAACTCGGGTGTTACTTTCAACGAGGAAGAAAAATTAGCAACCTTGTTGTCGGCTCTACCTAATTCATATTCCCATTTGATCGATATTATTGATTCAATAGCGACTGATAAATTTGAGTATCTCAAGAATAGAATAATTTCAAATTATGGAAATAGAAGTAAAGAGGAGGCCTCAAATGAATTCTCAGATAGGTTAAGCTCATTTCATTTAAGTAGACGAGGAAATTTTCACTCGAACAAGCATCGATCTCGCTCTAGAAATCATCATTCTTCAATGCGGAATAACTATCATCGCTCGAAATCCTATAGGTCATACCGCCATTCAAATTCCAATTCTCCTTCACGACACCACAATAAAAATAATCAACGTTGCTCTCAAGGGTGTGATAATTTTAGGCATCGAAATTCTTCACCGGAATCAGATGATGATCATCGTAGTTCTCGTCGTTATAAATCAAATCAAACAAATTTCTCATCTAAGAGAAATGGTTATAGTAACAACTCATCATCAAATCGGTCACATTCCAACTATTCCAAAGGTCATAAAGACCAAAGTTATTCTAACAAAGAATCCTATAACAAAAGATCTTTTAGTGTAAATCGTAATGATGAAAATTCTTGTTCCTCTTCAAACCTCACAATCAGTAGTGAAAATGAAATTAACTTAGATGATCCTAATCTTTCAAATTCAAAGTACTACGCTAACGTTACCTGTAGAATTAACCCCTCAAATTTTGAAACAAATTTTTCTTGCAGAAATTCATCAGTTTCGCAGCCTAATAGTGAGATTATTGAATGGTTGTTGGACTCAGGATGTTCTGACCACATTGTAAACTCGGATAAGTATTTTGCCAAGTCTGAAGTCCTAAATGATCCAATAAAAATAGGTTTAGGTGACGGTTCTCCGTTGATCGCCAATTTGAAGGGAGATATAAATGTCAAATATCAAGTTGGTGATGAATGGTTTTCCGTAACCATCTATGATGTATTCTATGTACCTGATATGAAAAGTAATTTACTAAGCGTGTCAAGAATAACAGATAAGGGAAATCATCTGAAATTCAACAATAATCAGGGCATCTTGTACTCTTCTGAAGGTGAAATCTTTGGTGTTGCTGAAAGGCACAAAAATCTTTATAGGCTATTATCAAGGATACAAGGCACAAAAGGTATCCTTGCTAATAATCTTGAAAAACAGACAGTTTCAGTCAAAGAAGAATGGCACAAGAAAACAGGTCACATGTCCTTTCCAAATCTAAATAAGCTAATTATCAGCAAATGTGCACTAGGTTTACCAGAAAAGCTAAACGAAGAACAACTGCAATGTGAAATATGTTTAGAAAGCAAAATGGCTAATCTTCCATTTAAAAACATTCGTTGGCAAGCAAAACGTCCGGGTGAAATCATTCACTCTGATGTTTGCGGCCCGTTCAAACAGACTGGGTACAAAGGTGAAAAGTACTTCTGCACATTTGTCGATGATTACTCCAAATTCTCTATTGTTCAGCCAATTAAATCTAAAAGTGAAGTCTTCGCTAGCTTCAAAGAATCTTCTAGCTTCTTTTTAAATCGAACTGGTAATACAATTAAAGAACTCCGATGTGACAACGGAAAAGAGTATATCAACAATCAGTTTGAAGATTTAGCTCGGAAGTGGGGATTTCAAATAAAACCCTGCCCACGGTACCGTCATGAACTGAACGGAACAGCTGAACGCCTGAATCGAACTATACTTGATCGTACCAGATGCTTGTTTAATGAATCAAATTTACCCAAAAGTTATTGGCCCTTAGTAGTAAGAACTGTAAATTTTTTGAAAAATAGAACTTTAATTAATTTAACAGAAAATAAAACTCCGTTTGAAATTATCTATGAACGTAAACCTGACCTTTCTTTTTTGAAAATTTATGGTTCTGATTGTTATGTTAGAGTTCCGGAAGAAATCAGGTCCTCCAAATTTGCTCCCAAAGCAGAAAAGGGAAAATTAATAGGCTATGAAGATAATTGTTACGTAATTTTAGTGAATGGGAAAATCGTCAAATCCCGTGACGTAAAATTTTTAGATCAAAATACTAAGTCTATTCAAAGTCAAATTTCAAATTTGAAATCTAGGCAATGTTACGATGAGGAATCTAAAAATCAGAAATTCGTTAGATTTTCGTTGGAGCCTGAAAGTGAGACCTCGGATGCGGAAACTGAAACTGAGATCGGTCAACATTCAACTCCTACTTCTCAGAACTCTCCGACTGATATAAGTACCACCTCAAGTTCAGACTTCCGCACCCCAAGTCCCAGTTTACCTATTCATAGAATAGCAAATCCTTCTGACCATGAGACTACCCAAAACTACAAAGCTCGTCTAAGAGATAGGAAAACTCTTAAACTACCTAGAAAACTGGCGGATCATGAAATATTTACAAATTTTGTAGACATTAATGTGCCCTTTAATTATGAAGAAGCTTTAAGATGTGACAATTCAGAAAACTGGATTAATGCCATGGAAGAAGAGTTAAAAGCCCATAGGGAAAACAACACTTGGTCTATTGTCAAAGAACCCAAGTCACAAAATATTATTGATGTAAAATGGTTGTATCGAATGAAGGATAGCAATAAATTTAAAGCAAGGCTTGTAGCTTGCGGATTTCAGCAAGAATTCCATCAAAATGAAGAAATCTACTCGCCTGTCGCCAAATTAACATCAATAAAAATGCTTTTGTCTCTCTCAGCCGTCCAAAATTTAAGTATTCATCAAAACGTATTCAACATCACGTTCAAACAGCTTTTTTAAATGGTGAAATAAACGAAGATGTCTTTATTAAAGCCCCTAAATGTCTAAATGTTAAGGAAGGATATTGTTTAAAATTAAACAAAGCTTTATATGGCCTAAGAGAATCTCCGCGGAGCTGGTACAATTGTTTTGATAGATTTATGAATTTTCTCAACTTTCATCGCTCAAACTTTGATTGCTGTCTTTACTTTAAAGACCTAAATTCTATACCTGTTTATGTATTAATTTTTGTTGATGACATTTTATTTTTCTCAAAAGACAAGAACAAAATAAACAGTCTGAAAAAGCAATTAAAAGAAAGCTTTAAAATGAAAGACTTTGGTCAAATCAATAAATATCTTGGTATCCAAGCTGTAAAAGAGCAGGATAACTCTATTAAATTAAATCAGACTGATTATATTTGTTCTGTGGCAGAAAAATTCAATGTCATCCACTCAAAATTGTATGACACTCCCATGGAACAGAACTTGAAACTTCTTCCGGCAGCCACAGTAAAAGATGAAACTCTGTATCGCAGCCTAATAGGCGCTTTATTGTTCATAGCAATGAATACAAGACCCGATGTAGCATTTGCAGTAAATTATCTCTCTAGGTTTCAAAATTCATGTGATGAAACACATTTTAAGTACGCCTTGCGTGTCCTAAAATATTTGCTTAAAACTTCTGATTTAAACCTGATCTATAATGCTAATACCTCTCCAAATCAGGATATTTTGTCTTGCTTTGTTGATGCAGACTGGGCAGGTGACCCAGTGGACAGGAAATCAACAACTGGTTATGTCATCAAACTGTATGGGAATCCAATTTTATGGAAATCGCGCAAGCAAAAGTCTGTAACTAAATCGTCAACGGAAGCTGAGTATTTAGCTCTATCGGATGCTACATCGGAACTCAAATTTCTTTCTTCTCTCTTAAGTGAGATTAATATTGTTTTAAAACAACCTATTCCTATTTACGAGGATAACCTAGGTGCGGTAGTAATAGCTAACAAAGGTAACTTCAGCAAAAACTCCAAACATATTGAAGTGCACAATCACTTTGTTAACGAGAGTGTAAATAATGGTCTCATTAATGTAATTAAAATCTCATCTGACGAAAATGAAGCAGATATACTTACTAAATCCCTAGGGAAACAGAATTTCTCAAAATTTCGTAAGTCATTTAACCTCATCGAGCATTAATTGAAATGTCAGCAAATTTTATGTATTGTGTTTTGACAATGATAAAAAAAAAAAATCCTCAAATTGTCTAGTATTTCGGTATGTATTTTAAAATTATGGCTAGCGTTTATGTGTCTAGTATTTTGGTATGTATTTGAAATAGTGTATAGCGTTTCCTCTGGAGAAAACTTATTGCACTTTATGTATGTGCTCAATGTCAAGTATTCGTGTAATATTCGTGTGTGAATTTGAAAAAAAAAAAAAAAAAAAAAAAAAAAAATGTCTCACGTTTTCTGTTGTTGAAAACTTGTTGTTTTTTTATGTGTGTGATCATTTTAAAATGATTTTATTATCTGAGGCAGTTGATATTTTTCATAGTATGATCGATAAGATAATAACTTCTTGAACGTGTCATTTCGGTGCGCTCTTTTCTAAATTTTTTTTCACTTCTTTTATTTTGATGTAGCTTGGGATTTGCAACCAGCTAACTGTCCACTAGCTGATTGTAAATCCAAAGTTATGTCTGGAAATGAACGTGTGAACTGGACATTCACTTGTTTGTAACCAATAGTAAATTGATAAATTAGCTTAGCGCACTGAAACGCGCTCTTCGTGAATACTTTAAAGTTCAAGAACCAAATTCTTTTTTTATGTGTAATTTCGAATGAGTTTATTACGTTACTCTTACGAATTTTAAGTGCTCCCAAATTAAGGGGGCGTGTTAAGTTATATGTGTAATTTGGCATCACTGCATTGAGTCAGCTGAGCTCTTCATGTTAGGCTCAACTGTTGACTTGTATACTTACTCTCTACAGTCCCGAGCACCGTGCTAGCCGTGTATCACATTTGTATTATATTGTTATATCATTTATCCGAATATATTTTGCCAATCATTAATTATGTGTCTTCTCATCTTTTCTATCATTAACTGATTCTTAACAAAAAGCAAAGGGTGGACCTTTACATTTCAGACCAATTGTACCTATGCTTGCATGACAGTCATGGAGAGCACAACTATTTAAATGGCAACACCAACACCAAGTTGTGTGATGCATTCATTCAATGATAAATGATGTCGACTGAAATAGTGGGCTGAGGTTGATCGGAGAGCATCCATTTCACTTGATCATCTCTTTTGCCCAAGTGATTGAGCCACGCGTGAAGTGAATTTTACTACGAGTTTGGTGGAGTTTGGTAACAACTTTTTTAAGTATTTATTTACCTAAGTACAACTGTCCGAAAGACAGTCTGTCGCTTCTGAACTGCATCAGAGGGCATGGGAGAGTGGTTGGTTTGCGCAGAGTTTCAACTCGTTTCTAATGAAGCGCTTATCAATGCGCTTTGATGCGGTTTGGAAACAGGCACCATTGTTTGTCAGAACCCTATACTCAAAATGGTACCCCTCTAATAGAATGGTTACAGTGACTCATCTTTCATTGAAACTGCTGAAGATGATTCGACATGTTTTACTTGCAAACGGATAGTTTTGCGAGGATGAAAAAAAGCTTCATTATGAAGCTATCTGAAGCTACACTGAAAAAGTGCAAGAAGTGTGTTCGACACTGAACAGCACAGTTTATGATGCCAGGCTTTGGCTCTGGGCATGAGGGAAAATGGTCATAATCTTGTCAATAATCTTACAAAGTCTGAAGAGAGAAACCTAGAAGCCAAGTACAAATGATGGTGTTAATTTGGACACATTAGATCTAATCGGGGAAAGCCAACTAGAATTGTCTAATTCTACTCGATGTAACCTAAGTCGAAACAATCTTGACTTGGACCAATCAAATCAGCTTTTCTAAAATGTTGTGAGTAAATCATGAATCCTTGGGTCCAATCGGTTGCGATAAAATTGTCGACTACTTTAGCGGTATATCCACCTAAGATTCTTAAGTAGGATAAAGTAACTTTCCCCTCTTGTTTGGAAGCAGTCGAAATAAGTGGTTACGAAGTTGTGACTGAACTTCACTCGAATCTCATGCTAACATTCACTCGAGTGGCTCAATTGACTAGGATGAATCGAATTGACTTGGGCAAACTAGATGAGTGGAGCAAGATGGATGCTCAGCGATGGAACTCAACAACCAGTCAACGCGCAGATTAACTTGAACCGCAGGTAGAAGTGACCTCAGGTGTAGATTTTGTGGTTGAATTTTATTTTCTCCTAGTCTCTGATTTTTGATGCACTTCTGTACCAACTTTACTCACACCAGGAAAATGGTAAATAGAGGAACCGACAAGTTCAAGCTTTATCCGAGATTACCTGGGATCTGAACGTTAAACGTTAAGGCAAATTACACTAACAGTCACAGTTCTCATGAAGCAAAGCACCTCACGAGGAGAACGAAATTCTATGTACAGTTCAAGTTTGTTTGAAAAAAAAAATTACTTTTTTATTCAAATAAAATTTCAATTTAACGGAGTAAATTGCAATTTATTTAATTAAAGCTGCACTTTATTCAAACAAAATTGCAATTTATTCAAAATAAATTGCCATTTATTCACATAAAATATAAGAAAATGTCAACCTAACTAAGATTTATCTGAGATTTATCAAGTAAAATTTCTTTGAAATATCAATAACATTTCAAAATAAAATAGCCATTTTATTTGAACAAAATAGGAGTTGACGCTACTAGGGCTTGGTCGCTCTTATATCAGATGATTTGCAAGTTGAATCAGAGCTACCATGTCTTTTGGTTGTATGCGGCTATTCAGACGAAAGTGTTTACAGGAGAAGTATCAAATATTTCGAAGGAGCTTCATACGGAAGATCTGTTACCAGGAGAAGTATCAAATTATTGAAGGCGCTTTATACGAAAAATAGAGAATGTGATCAGGAGAAGTATCAAATCATTTGAAGGAGCTCTGAAGCCACCTAATCGAGGAAACCTAAGACTTGGTCGCTCTGATATCACATGACTTGCAAGTTGAATCAGAACGACACGTCCACCGGGGTAAGGAAATAAATATAGGAAGATATTTGAAAGAAAGTTTTTACGAGCAAGTTTTCACGGAGAAGTGTTTAGGGCAGGTGAAGTAAAATGGAGCTGGTTTGGGGGAAAGATTTTAGATCTTGGCCGCAATCACTTGAGGTTTAGCTGAAAGTTTTGGTGAAATAATTTCTGACATGAAATTTATAGAAATTAAAAAAGAAAATGAACAAAAGCACTTGCTCTCAGAAGTTTCACATAGAAAATAAATTCTCACTCCACCACTCTCACTAACTCTGCATACCCATTGAAATTATACAGAACGTAATGCAGCGATGATAACTATAGATAATAGGAACCAGCACACTGCGCAGAGTTTTAAGAGAAAAACCAAATGAAAGAGAACTTTCAATATAGACACTCACAAATGACGGAATAAGAGACAGTGGCCTAGAGTTCAAGATGAGAGGAACCATACCACCAGGCATTTTCTCGAGAACGGCTGATCGAAATGTTTTGAATCAAAAAAATCGGTGACGGAATGGACACAAATTTTCAGTTTTGATATTTTCAAAAGCCCTCATCAGCTCCTCGTTCATATTAGGAGAAGGTCACACACTTTTATCAAGTTTTTTGCAAAAAAGCATCTTCTGAAAGTACGAAAAAAGTTCATATCCTCATAGCAGAGGCAATTGCCAACATTTTTGCTCCCATAGACATTTACCAAAACACCCAGATTTTTTTTAGCTATAGGGTTGGAAGATTTTTGAATCAACCCTTTTGCTTATCCAGTTGAGAATTTCTCACAAATCTTGACAGATTCTGAAAAAATATATCGAAACCTTCTGATCGATGTGCAACATGTTACATTGAGGAGAAAAAATAAGGTGTATTTTTTCAAATCAAAAATTTGGGACTTCAATGGCAGAATCGGATCGATTCCATGGTCTGAGACATAGACTGCCCAAAATTTTAATTTAACGAAATACACCTAAATTTTTCACTTTAAGGTACTAAACTAGTGGCACATCAATCAAAATGGTTCCAACCATTTGATCAGAATCTGTTATGTATTTGAAGAATTCTCAACAGGGTGGCAACAAAAACCAATTCAAATTTTTTCCAAAAATCCGCCATAACTCAAAAAAGTGAGGTTTTTGGTAAATGTCCATGGGAGTAAAAATTCAGGAAATTGCCTGAACTTCAAGGACACGAGCTTTTCTCATAACTTTAAAAGAGATTTTTTGAAAAAAAAAACTTGAGATATAGATGTGATTGAGCCTTCCTTTTCAAAATGCCCCAAAGGGCTAAGTATTGGAAGCTATCGATAATATGATAAATGAAAAATTTAGGGTTGATTCCCTATGCGACTTCCATGTTTCAAAACATTTCAATCAGCCATTCTCAAGAAAAATGCCTGGTACAGGTGCTCTGGATCACCATGTATACAGGGTGTCAATTAAAAAGGAGCCAGGCCGAATATCTCGAGAACGGCTCCGGATTCCGAAAAACGCTGAAACACGTGTTAAATTATTTGAGCAGGACATCTTTTTAGGGGGACATTGATTTTGGGTCTCTCTCTGGGGGGTCCCCAAGGAGGCTACCACCTCCCTAAATCCATACTTCAATGGGGCCCCAATTTTTTTTATTTAATAATCAAAAATAGGGTACAATTTTAAGACTTTTGGTACAAGTTAAACGTCGACATCGTTTTCGTTTTCGATTATATCGAAGGTCCAAGTTCGATTTGGGCCCATTTTCAAGAAGCATTACTGACTCCTCTTTGAAGAGTCGGAATTCACAACTCAAGGACACAAAAATACTCTGAAAAGCAAGCCATTTTCAGAAAAAATTCAATTATAACAAACATTTATTCAAATTTTGGTTTTGAAGCTCAAAAAACTTTTAGGCGTTTTTGGGCCCCAAGGAGGGCCATCTGAAAAATTCCGAGGTACGACCCCTATTGAGTGATACATCAATCGAAAAGACGTAACAAACTGAGCATTTCGGCGCAAACCGGGGGTGGATGTCGTTTTTACATTTGAGATATCGAATGTCAATTTACAGATTGCGATATCTCGATTGTGAAAAAAGATATCGAACTCCGGTTTGCACCGAAATGCTCAGTTTGTTACGCCTTTTCTATTTATGTATCAATCAATAGGGGTGGTACCTCGGAATTTTCAGATGGCCCTCCTTGGGGGCCAAAAACGTCTAAAAGTTTTGGGAGCTTCAAAACCAAAATTTGACCAAATGTTTTTCATAATTAAAGTTTTCTCTGAAAAAGGGCTTACTTATTAGAGTATTTTGTGACCTTGATTTTTAAATTCCGACTCTTCAAAGAGGAGTAATGATTTTTTGAAAATTAGTCCAAATCGAACTTTGACCTTCGATGTATCAAAAACGAAAACCGATATTGAACTTCGATTCGCACCAAAAGTCTGATAATTTCACCCTCTTTTCGATTAATTAATAAAATATGGGGGTCCCTGTTTGAAGTATTGAATTAGGGACGTGGTATCCGCCCTGCGGGCCCCTCAGAGATGGCCCCGAAATCGGAAACCCCTATAAAGATGTCCCCCTCAAGCATTTGAACACGTGTTTCAGTGTTTTTCAAAATCCGGAGCCGTTCTCGAGATATTTGACCTAGCTCCTTCTTTAATTGACACCCTATATGCTATGAAACTTAATGAAAAGCGGTATTACAAGAATAACAACGCAGTCAAAGCAGCTTACACTGATTGACTGCATGTTATCTTTGTATCGCTAGACTGCGATACAAAATCTGCTGGCTGCTTGTTTTTTTTTTTTTATTTCGACTGTAGCGGTCAAATACACAAACGTTTGATTTCAGATATTGAAAGTTGACTTAAAACGGTGATTTTAGCAATTTTTCCAGATTTTTTGGCGAAGTCGCACATCAACTTTTTTAACCTCAAAGTTGGCTCTTCCTTAATTTCGGCCGACTTTAAGCAATTGTTTCAAGTGGAAAAAATTGCTCAGGAGATCCAATTTTTTGAGCAGGTACTCTTAGTAGTGTATTCAAAGCTTGGAAAGTATGAATTTTTTCTACACACCTATCCTATTTAAAAAAAAAATTATCAAAAATCGGAAAAATTGCAATAGAGTCACCAAAGTTCAAATAGGTATGCAACCCGCTAAACCTTTAATTATTGATTGATGAGCTAAAGCAAAGAAAAGAGCACGCAAAATGAGACCTCAACCGTATCTTTCCGTTGAAAATTAAGGTTGTGGCACGCATTCAAAGATGAGCCTAAAATCGGAATTTTTGAATTTCCGGTTGCCTATATCTCAGGGGCCGTAAGCTAAAAAATTTGAAAAATATTTCCAAAATCCATGACTTGGCAGCAACAGCTTAAATTAATTTTGGTTGATTTGATATGGAATGAACCTAAGTTATCTGACGCGTCATCAACTCTTTATTCGTTTCAGAGACTCCTGCTGGCCCTCTTGTTTTTTTTTTTAGAGAACTGCTGCGTAATTTGTTTCCTTTAAGTACACGAAGAAAAATCTTCAGAAACAACCAGCTAACTTGACCAATTTTAACTTCCTTTTTCCATGAAGGCTAGTGAAAGAATGGAGGATAGCGGCCAGGAAAAATGTCAGGTACGGGTGAGTTCAGGACACCCTGTAGTTAAATTTTGAGTTCACCCCCACACTATGTCGTAGAATCGACGAAAATAGCCCCCTCACCAAACGCCCTCATCCTGAGCACGGATTTTTCAGGCAAATTTAATCACTTCGCACTTTTTTCCTCGTCCTCAATTGCATTTACTTTTCGTTATTCAACAACTATCTGTGGGAGAGGAATGCTTTAATCTTGGATACTTGGTGCCCAAATTTTGTCACGTTCTCATGATGGTCCCGCACCTGAGGGGTTCCAGTTCCCATCTTTGCATATGCACTGCTCGTATACTTTGAAGCGGGGGGGGGGGGGGGTGTCATCCCTGCAAATTAATAGAAGGGAAAAAAACATTTTTCGGGAAAAGAAAGATCATAATCTTTTCTCTCTCCCGTACTTTGGAAAACATCCCCCCCCCCCTAAGTGAGGTTCTCCCCCATGACTGAGGATTTCCCCCCTGACTGAGGATTTCCCCCCTTGACTGAGGGGTAAGGTAGGGGAAAATGTCTGATTGGGGGGGAGGGCCGGAGAAGGTGGGGTGAAAATTTCTGTTTTGGGGGGGGGAAGGGCCGGAGGGGGGGGTAACTCGTATAGCGTCTAGGGGGGAGGGTTGGCACCCCTGCCGCACTTACATGATTGGTGAGCAATTACGGTCATTTAAAACCACAAGTAAGCGTCGTAAGTGCTCAGTGCACCCAGGTTTTCTTTTGAAGTTTGCGGAGCCACGAAATTAAATTCCCCAAAAAGCACCACTTTTTTTTAATGATATCCTAATTGTAAGTCCTTACTACTGACACTTGATTGTGCAACATCCGTTGTTGCGGATCCTTGACACTGACAGTGGTGGCTCGTGCAATTTGGCAACCGTATTTTTCCCGCACTTAAATACCTACAAGTAAAACAATCGATTCTATAGTAAGCTGCCAGTTTCCTTAAAAATCGATTGTTTTATAATTTTAACTGGAAAATTGCATGGTTGCCAACTCGCTCGAGCCGCCACTGATCCTTGAAAAGAGGCCGACTCACCCAGATTACAATTTGAAAACCGCTGAACAATTTTCCTCGTCATCGAAAGGAATTGTTATTTTAGATCAAGTTTTGGAGTTATAAGTTTGGATATGATACCTTAGAGCAGTAACAGGGTGGCTAGGGAAATTTGGCATCGTTGGATTATCTTCATTTAAAACTATGGAAAGTAGTCGATTCTGGGTGATGCGACGTGTCTCGACTAGAATCGATTTTTTACATAGGTTTAAATGGCAAAAGAGCACAGTTCGCCGGTTTGCGCAAGCCGCTGGAGGAGAGGAAGCTATAAGATTCGGGTTCAAAAAATGCAAATTAATTGATGATGAGATCAGAAGCAGTAAAAAAAAATAAAAAAGGATTATTTTTTCCCAAAAATTTGACGCAAGTTTATCAGCCTAAGAAATCATAAAATGTTTAATCGGCGGCCCTTCCTATCCATGTTCTATGGAGATGTAAATAACTCCCTTATTGATTGTGGTTGAGAGGTTTCTGCCATCAGAATTTCTATCAACCGGTGCTCCTACTATGTTAGTCAGAGACAAATAGAGACCCAGCACATGCTAAGCTATGCTTATCGATAATTTTTGTCCGGGGACTGAGGGCTCCACAAAACAACAGCCAACCATCGCGTCGCCTAGCGTTGAGGAGTAAACGTTTATCCAAACGAAATCTACCTGAAATTTTGCATTTGAAACAAAATTTCAATTCAGTACCTAAATAAGATAAATAATTTTGAAAAAGTTAATCAGAAACCACCATTTTCTGTACGAAGAGAGAAAAAAAAAAGAAAATTTAAGCCTTTAATGCACGCATTTTGGGATTTTACTTTCTTAAATTTTTTTAAGCCGTTCAAAAGAGGACAATTGTCTAACATTTTTGATCAAGTCACTCAACTTTTTGCAAAATGTCCATTTAAATTCCATTGAAGCCCATGTCACATAAAATGGTGCGCATGTGCATCACCTCCCGTGAAAAGAGTTAAAGCGCGAATAAAAACCAAGCTTTATTCACCACTGAAACGTATGCGACTGTTGGCTGTTGTTTTTATGAGTCCGGGCCCGACCAAGGAGAAATGGACACCTGTCGCAAAAGCTTTGCGCTGGCCGAGTGTCTAGTTGTCGTTACAAGTAAAAGTATCGGTTTCGGAATGAATGATAATTTGGTTATCCGATACCCTAACTGTCCGTCTTGTCAACTCATCGTTGGTAAAGACGTCACTTCTGCCATCACTACATCGAAATTTCGGTGGTGTAAAGAAGCAAATTTTAGCGATCGAATATCATCCACCGTCGTATGATATTCGATGGATTTGCATTTTATTTTGATGATATTCGATTGTTTCGTTGGTCTCACCGGAGACCGTTGAATTCCAACCATTGGAAATGTCGAACTCACCTCCGGAGGTAGATTCGATTTTCGAATTGTTGCAACCGGTGTCAGAAATCTCATCTTCTATCCTTTTTGACTCCTCTCGCCACGATAATTTCAGAAATGACGAATTTTTCGAATAACGTTTATTGTACAGACCATGCGTAGAAGTCATTTTCCTATGAGACAAACATAATTTTAGCTTCGAAAACGCTAGTATTTTTGTTAAAAATGGCCATGTCATCCAGAGCAGATTTAGAGGTTATGTTATGGAATATTACTATCGCAGTTTTCATTTTCACGAGAATATCATTCAGAAGTTCATTCTCGACTCTCATTGGCTAGCTTTTTCACCGATCAGCAGCATCAGTTAGCAATCATCAATTCTTGAAATGAATGATATTCGATCGCTAAAATTTGCTCAAGTATTGTGGTACAATCTAGTCAGCGTCATCAATTTTAGTTCATCCCTCCATCTATATCCTGATGGTTCCCAGTCGTTTTAGATAAACCCTCCTCTGGAGAAATGTTACAGTGGAGCATTTTGGTCTCACGACTATCAGAGCTAATGAAGTGCATCAATCAAATGAAAGGTCAAAATGAATCAATCTATATTGTTCAGATCCTGCTGATCTTACCTTCAATTCCATTGTGCGCGGTTTGCAGTTCTGCGCTCGCTGCGGCTGTGTAGGTTGGTAAGCTCGTGCCCACGCCGAAAGTCGCTACACCCATAGCATATATCGCCCCCTCCTTCTCCCCCCCCGCCTTTCCCCCTCTCCTCCGCCCCTGACCATGCACACGTAGTCGATTCCGTCAAGAACTTACGATACGGCATGTAAATCATTTCGATTCCTCTGACTTCGACTCTACGCTCCTCAACTCCTTCTCGACTTGCAATGACTCACTAGCTCGTCTGACGCGATGCCAACGTTGCCAAACATATTACTCATTATCATTGAAGTTGTTTGGTCTCTAAACATTTCAAGGGGAAATATACCTAAGTTGCCTTGAAATTTATATTGATTGGATGGAATCAGTCACTCCTAGAGTCCCTATATTTAGAGAGTTTGAGGATCGACATCTTTTCACGCTTTGAAAGATTCTTTTGGGATTTTTAGACATTCTTGAGGCTTATCATGATTAAAATTAACAGAGTCGTCGAAAATTAACTCTTTATCCGCAAAATACCGTTGGTAAACAACTGCGATTGTAAACAAAAATGCAAAATCGCATCTAATGGCGGAATCCGTAGAGCCTAAAACTCATCAACCAATCAAAAGTTGACTACCCTCTTGTCTTAACTCTCTACATACAGGGTGTCCGGTAAGTCCCGGAACGGCTGCGCCATTTCTTTATTTCCGCAGATAAAAAAAAACCCAAAATTTGGGAATGTTCCTAGATAAATAAAAACTACTTTTAGGGGGGGTCAAAATTTTGGTCACCCCTCCCGGGGGGCGGGGGCGCCCATAACTTTTTTTTTTTTCAAATGGCAACCCCTATCTTGTGATACCTCATTCGAAAGAGGGTAAAAAACTGAGCATTTTGGCGCAAACTGCATGTCGATATCTCTTTTAGTATTCGAGATATCGAACTTCAAAATCTATGGAAACCCATTTTAAAAAAATCATAACTCTTATTCAGAAAGTCGCTATTTAAAATACTAGGGATCTAAACTACTCTACATAACAAGCTCTTTCCAGGGAAAAACACCTCTGCCCAAAAAAAATTTAAATTACAGTTATTGTTCTTTTTCCCCGCCAAAATCTTTTAAAAAATTTTGGCGGGAAAAAAACAATAACTGTAAGCTAATTTTTTTGGGCAGAGGTGTTTTCCCCTGGAAAGAGCTTGTTATGTAGAGTAGTTAAGACCCCTAGTTTTTTAAATAGCGACTTTCTGAATAAGAGTTATGATTTTTTTAAAATGGGTTTCCATAGATTTTGAAGTTCGATATCTCGAATATTAAAAGAGATATCGACATGCGGTTTGCGCCAAAATGCTCAGTTTTTTACCCTCTTTCGAATGAGGTATCACAAGATAGGGGTTGCCATTTGAAAAAAAAAAGTTAGGGGCGCCCCCGCCCCCCCGGGAGGGGCGACCAAAAATTTTTGACCCCCCCTTAAAGTAGTTTTTATTTATCTAGGAACATTCCCAAGGTTTGGTTTTTTTTTCTGCGGAAATAAAGAAATGGCGCAGCCGTTCCGGGACTTACCGGACACCCTGTATAGGGACTCTACTCACTCCAGTGGCGGCTCGCCTAAGGAGGCAAGGGAGGCTGTGCCTCCCCAGACATTCAGAGGGAAGAAAAAATAACGTCGACAAGGTAGTAACGAGAGACAACATATTAAAATTAGGCAATCACAATGTCCGTGACTCTAAAACTTGAGTCAATCTTCACTAGAAGAGAGCGCCAGAGAAGGAAGTTAAAAGCGGGCGGGCAACGAGATTTCAGAGTCACGAAACGACAGCAGTCAGCAGTGCCAGAGTCTGTGCCTCGTCGCGTCGCACTATGGTCCAGGCGACGAAATTAGCTAGACAAAAGTCTAAAATTCAAGGTTGGAAAACATAAAAACTGACCTCACTGAGTGATACTACATATCATGGAGTATCTCCTCCTAAATGGGTTTGCCATGATTATCATTGATAAGGCTTTGGCGAGCTTTTTTTTACGACCGCGCGAGGTGTCTTCTTTACGATGTTTACAGTTGTAATAGTCGAAGCTTGCAGTGGCCTACGTTAACCGTGTTTTTTCGAGAGTTCACCATTGATTTTCATTTTTTTTGCATTTTGACGTTCTTCCTGAAGGTGAATGCAGTAGTTTAAGCCAGATATTTGTCAATTCGAATGGAAATTATGTGCAGTACAGGTAGTAATAGACATTAGTTAAATTTAAACGAATTTGGCCATAATTTTTGCACTCAAAGTACGCTACGAATTGTGTAACACTTAGTAACATCACCAAATGTAGCTAAAGTCATTCTAAAGACCCATGGCTTCACCACTTTGCCTTCATAAGTGTCGCCGATTGTCGCCGAAAGAAGTTATGAATTTTTTTCGTCACCTCTTTTGAGATAAAATGGGTGTTATTTTTACATTTCTGCAGGGCTCTTTCTCATGCCGTTTATCAGTGACGTCGAGTAAAATTTGGCATCATTGTATTTCTTGAATTTAGACCAATGAAATAGGTTTAGGCATCGAAAGTGCATAGTGCTCTCCCTTGCATCGCTATTTCACCTGGGTTAAAATGGATTAAATGCAACGTTGCCAGATTACACGCTACACCTTTGACATTCATGTAGGTGATTTTTGAGCTGTTTTACGTAAATCCTGTTATTCCTATTGACTTTATCACCTTGGAAATTCACGTTGACGGCAATTTAATGCATGTAAATAGTATTCATTTAACTTATATCATGATGTTATAGTTCCAATGTTATCATTGTGAATCAAAGTTAATCAGAGCTTTAAATTTAAAGAGCAATGACGCACGTGAAATTTGTCGTCTTAGCTTTTTAACTATTTGAGCCCTGGAAAAGGTCGATATATTCAGGTTTACGTGAAATTACCTTGAAACCTATATTTGATGTGAGCCTAGATGGACGAAATGCAGCGTTGCCAAATGGCACAAGCATAAACGGATCTAGCAACCTATCTGGCAACCGCGCGTTCCTCCCATTTGAATGTATGATTAACGATCGATTCTTAATGGAGCCATAGCCACGTGACTTATCGATTTTTTCTCATGAAATCAAATTGGAAGAGTGCACTGTTGCCAGCTTGCTGGATTCGCCAATGGGCATAAGCCGCCACTGAATTTGAATAAAATAGACTATAATTTTTTCCCCTTGAGCCACTTTTAATTTTTTTGGCCCATCTAAATCCCAAATAAATTAGCTCAATTATTATTTCACCTAATACATGGCTTCATGGTTCGTGGTTTGTGTACAATATTAAATAGGATAAACATTTCATATTCTAAAATCTTTCATTTTCCACAAATCTAGCTGGAAATAAGTCGACTGTTTTATTTATTTCGTCAGCTATCATAATTTTTAAAATTATGCTCCGCATTTTTTACGGACAAATGTTGTTCAAAGTCAATGATTTATAACATTGGCTCAATTAGTTCCTCATTTTTTAACATGCAGTAAGTACTGCATGTTTTTGTTATGGTTTTCGTATCGATTTTGGCCATAAACTTCCTGCATAATAATCGACAATTTTCGGCTTGGTCGCAAACGTGCGTTGTCAGATTTCCGCACGTAATGATCGCGTCTCGTTTTACGGTGGATTTCCTTCGTTCGATATATTGCGGAGCGGCAACGCCAAAAGTCTCCCTATCCTTTAAGGTGATTCCAGGCGAAACTTTTCCAGATTTCAATCCGATGGATAGCGCCACTAGTCGCTTTTGGAAAAGTCGTTTTTTTGGCGTTTTAAACTGAAACCATAGATAAAACGCAAAATTCAATAACGTCAGCACCTGCAAAATTTTTTTATGGATTTTTTGAGCCCAAAATGAGCAGAATTCGTTCAAAATTAAAGCCGCAAATTATGAAATTCGTTTCGCCATAAGCTTAGTGAGTGAGAGTGAGCGCGAGTGATGATATGTCTATCTGCCTCACTCGCACTCATTGCGGCTTACGGGAAGTTTCGTTTTTCATAATTTCCGGCTTTATTTTTGAGTGTTTCAGCCTGAAACTTTCAGGGTATCTTCCTGAAGTATGCTCGCAGGTGCTGACGTTCCTGAAATTCGTGTTTTTAGCGTGAATTCGTCAATTTTAGCCAAAAACTGTTGACTTTTCGAGCAGCGCGACGTGGTGTCCAAAGTTGGAACTAATCGACCCTGGAATCACCTTAACGTGGAAAAAAACGTATCGCGCGCCATATCGGATTTTCGATATTCTTCGGTTCGCCGCACAATGGACAGAAATCAAATCTTTGGCGGTCCAAATTCGATCCTTTCAAAGTTGGAAAATTAGTATTTTAGCTGGGTACTATAGTTGATTTTAAGGGGTTTATTTGGCTCGGTTTTTCTATCCTGGCTTGTCCCATATTTATCGGAGAATATCATTTGATGGATCAACAGTTCTTGTGATATCTCTTGTCTTTGTAATTTTGACCACTTAGGACTCGATTTGGATCCATCGTGCGCCGATTGAAATGTTTGAATGTTTGAGTGAGGTTTTGAATGAGAATTGACCCTAAGTTTTTCATAAGGATTTGTCTCCGTTATGAATAAATTTGGTGATTTCATTATTTTGTCTGTGATTACCAACGAGCTATATCTAGTTCGGAAGCTTTGGTAAACATGCGTAACCGCCTCGGAGATTTTAAGGTTAGCGATTTGTGAAAACAAACTGAAGTTCCCTAAGTATCTCCGCATTGTATTTTCGCGTGTTTTCGAATTCTATCAGAGACTTTAAAATTAGAATTTCTTTTTGAACTGTGCGTGTTTTCTGTCAATCACAGCCTTAATTTCAGTTTCTACTAATTGAAACACTCAAGTTCTTCATAGCTTTCATTTAATTTGTCAGTTCCTACAGTGCGTTATTGTCTCGTAATGCTGTAACTCATAGCCTTTCTTGGCATTTCGACGAGTGAAAGTGGTACTTATGTTTCTGGTGATTTATTCAAAAATTTTGTAATTTGACCTCTCTCAGGAAACTCTCTCTTCCTGAGACAGATTTACTCATTTTTATCTCCTCAAGTTGAGTGATCTGAAGTAGATAACCTCGTTAACCGATGAGCTTGGTCTAGAGAGTGAAGTTACCGAAATGAAAAAAAAAAGCAAAGGGTGGACCTTTACATTTCAGTCCTATTGTACCTATGCTTGCATGACAGTCATGGAGAGCAGAACTATTTAAATGACAACACCAACCCCAAGTTGTGTGATGCATTCATTCAATGATAAATGATGTCGACTGAAATAGTGGGCTGAGGTTGATCGGAGAGCATCCATTTCACTCGACTCATCTCTTTTGCCCAAGTTGATTGAGCCACTCGTGAAGTGAATTTTACTACGAGGTTTGGTTGGAGTTTGGTAACAATTTTTTTAAGTATTTATTTACCTAAGTACAACTGTCCGACAAGATGAGAGAGTTACAATCACATTGTTCTACAATGGAATGTCAGGTGAATACAGCCTGAGGGGTGTTCCACTAAAGAAGTCGACAATTGAATCGTAACTAATTAGACCTAAGGATTCATGAATTTTTCATGACTTTATTTAGTAAAGCAGGACCATTTTGAGTATCGAGTCCTGTCAAGAAGCGGTGCCTGCTTCTGAACTGCATCAGAGGGCATGGGAGAGCGGTTGGTTTGCGCAGAGTTTCAACTCGTTTCTAATGAAGCGCTTATCAATGCGCTTTGATGCGGTTTGGAAACAGGCACCATTGTTTGTCAGAACCCTATACTCAAAATGGTCCCCCTCTAATAGAATGGTTACAGTGACTCATCTTACATTGAAACTGCCGAAGATGATTTGACATGTTTTACTTGCAAACGGATAGTTTTGCGAGGATGAAAAAAAGCTTCATTATGAAGCTATCTGAAGCTACACTGAAAAAGTGCAAGAAGTGTGTTCGACACTGAACAGCACAGTTTATGATGCCAGGCTTTGGCTCTGGGCATGAGGGAAAATGGTCATAATCTTGTCAATAATCTTACAAAGTCTGAAGAGAGAAACCTAGAAGCCAAGTACGAATGATAGTGTTAATTTGGACACATTAGATCTAATCGGGGAAAGCCAACTCGATTTGTCTAATTCTACTCAATGTAACCTAAGTCGAAACAAATCTTGACCTGGACCAATCAAATCAGCTTTTCTAAAATGTTGTGAGTAAATCATGAATCCTTGGGTCCAATCGGTTGCGATAAAATTGTCGACTACTTTAGCGGCATATCCACCTAAGATTCTTAAGTAGGATAAAGTAACTTTCCCCTCTTGTTTGGAAGCAGTCGATAAATAAGTGGTTACGAAGTTGTGACTGAACTTCACTCGAATCTCATGCTAACATTCACTCAAGTGGCTCAATTGACTAGGATGAATCGAATTGACTTGGGCAAAATAGATGAGTGGAGCAAGATGGATGCTCTCCGATCAACCTTACAGCAAAATTTGAGTATGGCACCGTTTTACAGCCTTCTTGTCCACACCTATATCCTTGGTAAAAGAACATAACATTATAATGAATTGGTACCCCGTTTCGTGCATCGCACGACGTGGTGTTGTCTTCACTTTTAAAGAAAGTTAGGTTGATTTTTTTTCATAACAAGGTGTCTGTGAATTACTGTATTTTGGTCACTTCAGAGTTCTACGGAGTACCTAACCTTAAACCTAATACTGGTAATTCTAAGTCAGTGTTGTGATTGATTTCTTGCACCATTATTGCCATAATGATGACAGTAGTTTCTTATTTCTGCTAAGTGGGTACTTTAGTCTTTCAATTCAACTATGAACGCTCTCTTATTGAAGATTACTCTTAATTTCTCAATGAAATGAAAGTCTTCCGTTCGGTCCGTGCAAACTTCAGAACCACAAATGAGTCAGTCATCCTGTTATTTGCTTCTTCATGTCCAAACTGACTGAAGTTCAACTTTGAAATCAGTTTTGCTGCAAATTTTAATTTCAAATACATTATTATAATTTGCTAAAGTCAGTTCAAAGTACAATCAACGATGGAACTCAACAACCAGTTAACGCGCAGATGGACTTGAACCGCAGGTAGGTGTGACCTCAGGTGTAGATTTTGTGGTTGAATTTTATTTTCTCCTAGTCTCTGATTTTTGATGCACTTCTGTACCAACTATACTCACACCAGTAAAATGGTAAATAGAGGAACCTAAAGACAAGTTCAAGCTTTATCCGAGATTACCTGGGATCTGAACGTTAAACGTTAAGGCAAATTACACTAACAGTCACAGTTCTCATGAAGCAAAGCACCTCACGAAGAGTACGAAATTCTATGTACAGTTCAAGTTTGTTTGAAAAAAAATCACTTTTTTATTCAAATAAAAATTTTAATTTAACGGAGTAAATTGCAATTTATTTTATTAAAACTGCACTTTATTCAAACAAAATGGCAATTTATTCAAAATAAATTGCCATTTATTCAAATAAAATATAAGAAAATGTCAACCTAACTAAGATTTATCTGAGATTTATTCAAGTAAAATTTCTTTGAAATATCAATAACATTTCAAAAAAAAATAGCCATTTTATTTGAACAAAATAGGAGTTGACGCTACTAGGGCTTGGTCGCTCTTAAATCAGATGATTTGCAAGTTGAATCAGAGCTACCATGTCTTTTGGTTGTATGCGGCTATTCAGACGAAAGTGTTTACAGGAGAAGTATCAAATATTTTGAAGGAGCTTCATACGGAAGATCTGTTACCAGGAGAAGTATCAAATTATTGAAGGCGCTTTATACGAAAAATAGACAATGTGATCAGGAGAAGTATCAAATTATTTGAAGGAGCTCTGAAGCCACCTAATCGAGGAAACTTAAGACTTGGTCGCTCTGATATCACGTGACTTGCAAGTTGAATCAGAACGACACGTCCACCGGGTGTAGGGAAATAAATATAGGAAGATATTTGAAAGAAAAGTTTTTACGAGCAAGTTTTCACGAAGAAGTGTTTGGGGCAGGTGAAGTAAAATGGAGCTGGTTTAGGGGAAAGATTGTAGATCTTGGCCGCAATCACTTGAGGTTTAGCTGAAAGTTTTGGTGAAATAATTTGTGACATGAAATTAATAGAAATTAAAAAAGAAAATGAACAAAAGCACTTGCTCTCAGAAGTTTCACATAGAAAATAAATTCTCACTCCACCACTCTCACTAACTCTGCATACCCATTGAAATTATACAGAACATAATGCAGCGATGATAACTATAGATAAGAGGAACCAGCACACTGCTCAGAGTTTTAAGAGAAAAACCAAATGAAAGAGAACTTTCAATATAGACACTCACAAATGACGAAATAAGGGACAGTGGCCTAGAGTTCAAGATGAGAGGAACCATACCACCAGGCATTTTTCTCGAGAACGGCTGATCGAAATGTTTTGAATAAAAAAAATCGGTTACGGGATGGACACAAAATTTTTCATTTTTGATATTTTCAAAAGCCCTCATCAGCTCCTCGTTCATATTAGGAGAAGTTCACACACTTTTATCAAGTTTTTTGCAAAAAAACATCTTCTGAAAGTACGAAAAAAGTTCATATCCTCATAGCAGAGGCAATTGCCAACATTTTTGCTCCCATAGACATTTACCAAAACACCCAGATTTTTTTTAGCTATAGGGACTTGGAAGATTTTTGAATCAACCCTTTTGCTTATCCAGTTGAGAATTTCTCACAAATCTTGACAGATTCTGAAAAAATAAATTGAAACCTTCTGATCGATGTGCAACATGTTACCTTGAGGAGAAAAAATAAGGCGCATTTTTTCAAATCAAAAATTTTGGGACTTCAATGGTCTGAGACATAGACTGCCCAAAATTTTAATTTAACGAAATACACCTAATTTTTTCACTTTAAGGTACCAAACTAGTGGCACATCAATCAAAATGGTTCCATCCATTTGATCAGAATCTGTTATGTATTTGAAGAATTCTCAACAGGGTGGCCACAAAAGCCATTCAAATTTTTTCCAAAAATCCGCCGTACCTAACTCAAAAATTGAGGTTTTTTGGTAAATGTCCATGAGAGCAAAAATGTTGGAAATTGCCTCAACTTCAAGGACACGAGCTTTCCTCATAACTTTAAAAGAGCTTTTTTGAAAAAAAACTTGAGATAGATGTGATTGAGCCTCCCCCCTCAAATATACCCCAAAGGGCTAAGTATTGGAAGCTATCGATAATATGATAAATGAAAAATTTAGGGTTGATTCCCTATGCGACTTCCATGTTTCAAAACATTTCAATCAGCCATTCTCAAGAAAAATGCCTGGTACAGGTGCTCTGGATCACCATGTATACAGGGTGTCAATTAAAAAAGGAGCCAGGCCGAATATCTCGAGAACGGCTCCGGATTCCGAAAAACGCTGAAACACGTGTTAAATTATTTTGAGCAGGACATCTTTTTAAGGGGACCCCGGTTTGGGGTCTCTCTCTGGGGGGTACCCAAGGGGGCTACCACCTCCCTAAATCCAATACTTCAATGGGGCCCCCTATTTTTTTTTTTTTATTTAATAATCAAAAATAAGGTAAAATTTTAAGGCTTTTGGTACAAGTTAAACGTCGAAATCGTTTTTCGTTTTCGATTATATCGAAGGTCCAAGTTCGATTTGGGCCCATTTTCAAGAGGCATTACTTACTCCTTTTTGAAGAGTCGGAATTCACAAATCAAGGACACAAAAATACTCTGAAAAGCAAGCCCTTTTCAGAAAAAAAATTCAATTATAACAAACATTTATTCAAATTTTGGTTTTGAAGCTCAAAAAACTTTTAGACGTTTTTGGGCCCCAAGGAGGGCCATCTGAAAAATTCCGAATTGCGACCCCTATTGAGTGATACATCAATCGAAAAGACGTAACAAACTGAGCATTTCGGCGCAAACCGGGGGTGGATATCGTTTTTACATTTGAGATATCGAATGTCAATTTACAGATTGCGATATCTGGATTGTGAAAAACGATATCGAACTCCGGTTTGCACCGAAATGCTCAGTTTGTTACGCCTTTTCCATTTATGTATCAATCAATAGGGGTTGTACCTCGGAATTTTTCAGATGGCCCTCCTTGGGGGCCAAAAACGTCTAAAAGTTTTGGGAGCTTCAAAACCAAAATTTGACTAAATGTTTGTCATAATCAAATTTTTTTCTGAAAAGGGCTTACTTATTAGAGTATTTTGTGTCCTTGATTTTTAAATTCCGACTCTTCAAAGAGGAGTAATGATTTTTTGAAATTTAGTCCAAATCGAACTTTGACCTTTGATGTATCAAACACAAAAAACGATATTGAACTTCGATTCGCACCAAAAGTCTGATAATTTCACCCTCTTTTTGATTAATAAATAAACTATGGGGGTCCCTGTTTGAAGTATTGAATTTAGGGACGTGGTATCCGCCCTGCGGGCCCCCCAGAGATGGCCCCGAAATCGGAAACCCCCTATAAAGATGTCCCCCTCAAGCTAATTGAACACGTGTTTCAGTGTTTTTCAAAATCCGGAGCCGTTCTCGAGATATTTGGCATAGCTCCTTTTTTAATTGACACCCTATATGCTATGAAAGTTGATGAAAAGCTGTATTACAAGAATAACAACGCAGTCAAAGCAGCTTACACTGATTGCCTGCATGTTATCTTTGTATCGCTAGACTGCGATACAAAATCTGCTGGCTGCTTGTTTTTTTTTTTTTTTTTTTTTTTTTTTTTTTTTTTTTTTTTTTTTGTATAGCTTACTTTGCTCTCAATATTTTGTATTCTCATTTAAAGTGCATATTTTTCTTTCTCTGTCGATCCTCTTTTGTTATTTTTGTAATCAATTAAAAGATTGTTTACATTAGTTTTGCCGTTTCTAATAGAAGTTTAGACGACATAGAGCCATTATTTTTGTTACGGACGTTACATTTTCACTCTTCTAATTGGTATATAACACAATCTGTGTAAAATTATGGTGAACTGTTTAGGGGAAGTTATAAAACTAGATGGTTACTACCTCTCTGTCAATTTTCGTAGCAAAATATTGGTTAATTTTTCAGTTAAGTTAAAAAAAGAAGTGTTACGGACGTTACAAAAAGGACACCCAGTTTCCATGGACCTAATTTCGGTTGCTCTTTTTAAAAGCAATTCTAGTTTTTTTTTTCCCAAATTTTATTTGAACTGAGTCATTCTTCATACCATCTATTTCTAAGAATCATTTTTGTCTAAAAAAATTTTCCTATGATTTTTTTGAGTTATTGCTCTTTTTTGGTGTTACGGACGTTACACGGCATCTGTTACGGACGTTACTAGGTAACAATCATTGGACAATAGATATGTTTTTACCCATTTTATCTTTACTCAGAGCTGCTTATTCCTATTAAATGACCAGGATTTTATTTTATCTTCAATAGATATGTAAAAATATGCCAAAAACTTTTTTTTTTTTTCAATTTAAGTCTAAATCTGAAATTAGTTTATTAAAAATGAAAAAATTTACCGCCCTCCATCTTATACTCAGATTTTCGTCTAAATTACAAAAATAAATTATGTAGTGACAAGAAAGGTTGAAAATAACCAACATGCAGCATAAGGAAGAAAAAAAAAACTGTATTAGGAACAATAAACTAAATTATTTTGAACAAAATCAAAAACTTAAAATTACGAGGGTGGATTTTAAAGTAAGTTTACCTATTTTTTTTCTCAGAAACTATTAATGTTAGAAAAAAAACAAACCCAGCGTTGGAACGTACGTACTCTCAGTTTTTAATGAGCTCCAGTTTTTCAAATTTGGCTTACGCGTTGCGGAGATATCGTGGATTTTCCACACCCATCTCTCCTTCAAACGTGCCCACCTTTTTAGCCTCACAGAAAACATGAGTTTTAGACTTTGAAAAAGTAAAATGGAGCTATTATTTTATTGAAACAAGTCATAACATTGTTGTGAGGCATCTCACCTCATTTTTTGACATAGTTACCTGCTAGATTCTTGAATTTTTCATAAAAAAAAAAAAAAAAAAAAAAAAAAAAAAAAAACGTAAAATTCTTTCCACATACTCCTGAACCAGGTGTTGACGCAAGCTGTTAATCCAGCTTCAATTCATGATGGTTGTTCTTTCCTTCCTGACCGAAAGTTTGAGGATCGAAGTTTGGATCATTTTCTCAGTAGTAGAGTAGTCTATTTAGTAAACAACATGCACTCAGATATTATTGAGATGTCTGATCCGGAGATAAGCGCATCGCCTGCCGAAACTCGCAGTCTTCTGCAGCGCGTGAAAAGGTGGGCACATTTGAGGGAAAGACGGATTGGGAAAATCCACGATATCTCCGCAACGCACTGGCAAAAATTTGAAAAACTAAAGCTCGTTAGAAAGCTGAAAGTACGCATGTTTCAACATTGGTTTTGTTTTTTTTTTCTAGCATTGATATTTTTTGAGAAAAAAAATAGGTAAACTTACTTTAAAATCCACCCTCGTAAAGTAACGGCCCCAATAAACCCTGTATAAAAATAAACATAAAATAATAACACAATTTGAGAATCTTGAAGTGGTAATTGAATTTTTACTTAAATTACACTTCTGAGGAGCATCCCAGGTGGTAAAATTTCTCTTCCAGAAGTACCTATACCAGTCATAATAATCTGAAATCAAAATAAATACCTGTCAAACTAAATGTCTTGTTTGAGATGCAAGTAAAAATGCAAAATTATTGACAAAAAATGTGATAATAAATGTAATAAACCTAACCTAACCTAACCTTTGCTTCTTGAAGGCGCACAGTTGCATTTCAGTTATGGAATAATAAGTAAAACAATGGTTATAACGTCCGTAACTGATAAAATTAGGTACAAGGTAATGAATGTAACGTCCGTAACGTTACGGACGTTACAAAATGTAATGTGCAATAAAATGGTCCCTAAGATATCTGTGAAAAAAGTGATCCACCTGGCATGACATAAACATCATGATTGTTTTTCTTTCACCAAAAATTAATTTAATATACCTACTCAAAAGGAAAATACACTGATTTTTGTTACTTTCCTGTTACGGACGTTACATTTAGAAGCAAGTTGGAATAATTATTAAAATATAGTTTAAAACTTACCTATTTTCTTAGCTGTTAAAGGAAGATGTTATTAATGATCTAACCTCACTCTTACAATGTGTTTGAAGTTTGGATGATGCAATAATTAGTACAAAACAGTAATGTCAACTTGACTCTAAAATCACTAGAGCAAACACTGCACCAAAAAAAAGCTGAAAAACTAGGGAAAAAAAGAAAAATTGAGTGAAACAACTTAGTTTCATAAAATTGAAGATATAACTCAATGGAGAGAATAATTTTTTTTTCAGTTAGAATATACTTTTTTTTTTTTGAAAATTTCCCCTTTTAAAATAATGGCTCCATAGCAGATTTCACTAAAGAATAATTGAATTTTCATTTTTTTTTTTTTTTTTCATGTTCCTTCATTATAATTGTGTTTGTCATCATTTGAGGTAATATTTAATTCATTTAACTCTTACTTAAACTTACTTTAACCGATTAAAGAAGATATTTATGGCTCATACAGCAGAAGAAACTTACAGGTTTTTATTTGATTATTTTCTGGTGCTCACTATACACTAATCATGCATATAAATTGAATTTTATGAGTTTATATGTCACAATTATGAAGAAATAACATCAAAAATAAATTTCAGCGATCTAAAAAACCCCCAGAAATCTAGTTTCGTTCGCCTATGTGAGTTTGGGGACTTTTGTCTAGTTAATTTTGGCGCCTGGACCATAGTGCGTCGCCTCGTCGAGAGGCACAGACTCCGAGTCGGTCGAGCGGTCGAGTCACAGTCAAGTAGTGGTGTTCGTTCGGCACACACACACACCCACAACCAAGCAAGGACTGTGCATGCACCAACGAAGGTATCGGAGGCTGCTATCCTCCACGACTCCGGCAGCGTTGCCGAGCCAGTAGCTGGAACCGTCATGCCAGTCGCCGGACCAGCCGCGCCTGTTTGTTTTTGTCCGCGCCTGTCTGTTGTTGTTCGCCCCCCCCCTGCTGGTGGGGTTCCTCTCCCCCCAACAGCCTCCCCAATGCCAAAGCCCACGAGCCGCCACTGACTCACTCCCAGCTGAAATCTCAGATGCCAGGCGCTGACGAAAATTCTCCTGTTTTCCACTGAACTCAAATGAAAAAAGGCTAATTTTCCCTCATCTGAAAAATTAATTTATTTCACAATGAATCTAACAGAAAATTAATTCAAATTTCTCCCTGTAATCTAGAAATCTGATGCTGACGAAACATCTGGCCCGTTGCAGGTATGTACATTGAATTTTGTTATAAAAAAAAAAAAAAAAAAAAAAAAAAAAAAAAAAAAAAAAAAAAAAAAAAAAAAAAAACAAGCAGCCAGCAGATTTTGTATTGCAGTCTAGCGATACAAAGATAACATGCAGTCAATCAGTGTAAGCTGCTTTGACTGCGTTGTTATTCTTGTAATACCGCTTTTCATTAAGTTTCATAGCATATAGGGTATCAATTAAGAAAGGAGCAAGGCCAAATATCTCGAGAACGGCTCCGGATTTGAAAAACACTGAAACACGTGTTCAATTAGCTTGAGGGGGACATCTTTATAGGGGGTTTCCGATTTCGGGGCCATCTCTGGGGGGCCCGCAGGGCGGATACCACTTCCCTAAATTCCATACTTCAAACGGGGACCCCCATAGTTTATTTATTAATCAAAAAGAGGGTGAAATTATCAGACTTTTGGTGCGAATCGAAGTTCAATATCGTTTTTTGTGTTTGATACATCAAAGATCAAAGTTCGATTTGGACTAAATTTCAAAAAATCATTACTCCTCTTTGAAGAGTCGGAATTTAAAAATCAAGGACACAAAATACTCTAATAAGTAAGCCCTTTTCAGAAAAAAATTTAATTATAAAAAACATTAGTCAAATTTTGGTTTTGAAGCTCCCAAAACTTTTAGACGTTTTTGGCCCCAAGGAGGGCCATCTGAAAAATTCCGACGTACGACCCCTATTGAGTGATACATCAATCGAAAAGACGTAACAAACTGAGCATTTCGGTGCAAACCGGAGTTCGATACACTGAAAAAAAGGGAATTGCTGGAATAACAAAACATTGTTTGCAAAATTTGCATTTACTTTTTTGGGAAAATTTAGCGTGTACGTAGGTAAATGAACAATTTTATTTTGTTAGAAATGCTAAACACTTAGTCGCTAAATTAGCTGGCTAGAGATTTTGTTGTTTTCGCATTATGGATTGTTATTCTTGTAAAATAATTTTGCTGAAGTGACATTCTTCACTCCTTGTTATACCCACATTCTAAATGTTTGTAAAAACTGTAATCCAGAATGATAATATATCAATTTTTTGGATTGTAAAACTTCCAAAACCTTGATTTGTAGAATTAATTAAATTTGGCATTATAAAAACTGCAATCCAAAATGAAAAAGCATAAATTTCTTGGATTGTAAAATTTACCAAATCTTGATTGTAGAATTAACTAAACCTGGCATTGTAAAAACTGCAATTCAGAATGATAAAAAATCAATTTTTGGATTATAAAATTTCCAAAATCTTGAATTGTAGAATTAACTAAATTTGGCATTGTAAAAAGTGCAATCCAGAATAAAAAATCATCAATTCTTGAATTGTAAAATTTACCAAATCTTGATTGTAGAATTAACTAAAGCAGGCATTGTAAAAAGTGCTATTCAGAATGAAAAATCATCAATTTTCGGATTGTAAAATTTTATATTTAGAACGAAAAATCATTTGATTGCGCTCTCTGGTTGACAAAGTTTGAAGTACTCTTCCGTTTTGTACTCACTCGGCAGTTTACGCTTGCAAGGAATTGTGCCTTAAGATGCGTATTTTATGCTCTGAATCATTTTCTGCTGAGATAGCCTAGTGGTAAAGTGCTGGACAATCACCACGGCTACCCAGGTTCAAATCCCGGGACATCAGGTGAATTTATCATCTCATTAATTCATCATACCTCTGTGCCATGCCTACATATAATGTCTATATGTAATACTCTCTGTGAAATCAAATCAATACAATGTAACTTGTACATACATGAAGCCAAAACGAATGAGTACTTCACACGTTGCCAACCAGAGCGCGCAATTGAACGATCTTTCGTTCTGGATGATATGGAATTTTATAATCCAAAATATTGATAATTTTTCATTCTGGATTGCAGTTTTTACAATGCCGGATTTTGTTAAATGTACAATCAAGATTTTGTAAATTTTACAATCCAAGAATTTATGTTTTTTCCCTTATGAGTTGCACTTTTTACAATGCCAGATTTTGGAAATTTTACAATCCAAGTGTTTCAAAAGTTAACAATACATATAGCTGTCACGATTTTTTAGGATACTGGATTGTAAAATTATCAACCCCCATTGTAAATTTAACACTTTTTTTTCGGTGTATCGTTTTTCACAATCGAGATATCGCAATCTGTAAATTGACAATCGATATCTCAAATGTAAAAACGATATCCACCTCCGGTTTGCGCCGAAATGCTCAGTTTGTTACGTCTTTTCGATTTATGTATCACTCAATAGGGATCGTAACTCGAAATTTTTCAGATGGCCCTCCTTGGGGCCCAAAAACTTCTAAAAGCTTTTTGAGCTTCAAAACCAAAATTTGACTAAATGTTTGTTACAATTAATTTTTTTTCTGAAAAGGGCTTGCTTTTCAAAGTATTTTTGTGTCCTTGATTTGTGAATTCCGACTCTTCAAAGAGGAGTAAGTAATGCTTCTTGAAAATGGGCCAAAATCGAACTTGGACCTACGATATAATCGAAAACGGAAAACGATGTCAACGTTTTACTTGTACCAAAAGTCTTAAAATTTTACCTTACTTTTGATTATTAAATAAAATAAACCCTAGGGAATACCCTACGAGCACTTTCTCACACCATTATTCCTGGGGGTGACCCCCAGACCCCCCCTTTAGAATTCTGGGGGAGACCCCCAGACCCCCCTTTAGAATTCTGGGGGAGACCCCCAGACCCCCCTTTAGAATTCTAGGGAAGTCCCCAGGCCCCCTTTTAAATTCTGGGGGAGACCCCCCAGATCCCCTTTCAAATTCTGGGGGAGACCTTCACACCCCCTTTAGTATTCTGAAAGTGACCCCTAGAGCCCCTCAAATTTCAAATAGTGTCACCACTACACATATAATTTCGCCTTCAATCCTAAGTGTTTGCAATTTTGTAGAGAAGTTGCAGGAATAGTTGTCTACTTAATCCTTTGAAGGCTACCTATTTGAGTTCCCGAAGTTCAATTCTGATGTAGCTTTCAACAAGTTTTAGAGAGATTCCAGGATATAATTTGCTGTTATTCTTTGAGTTACATTCATTCTATTGTATCTTTGTTCTATTTGTTGGCAATTCTTTTTCCCCGTTGTTTTTGCCGGTTGTAGAAATTGATGGTAATTCTTGTATTTCCTTGAATGAATACAATATTGGTTTCCTCTTTCTGACTGAGGATTTTCAAATTATTTTTTTTAGTTTAGTACATTAAATCCCCTCCAAAGATGTACTTTGGTTATACAGCGTGTACACAAAATTTCAACAAAATTAATCCAGCCATTTTTGATTGACTCTTTTTTATGACTTTAATTTTCCTTGTATATTCTATATTTGGTTTAAGGGAGCCTATATTGCCTTTAAACAGTCTCAATCTTTAGAATTGTATATTGTAGTTGGGCATGGAAAAAAATGTCTGCCTAGGCTGGCTGCAAACTTTTTATTGCGGTTCTCATCAAAGTTAATTGAGTCATACTTGAATTACTTACTCCAATTATTTTTTTTGTTTCATATTTGCTTCATATCGAGGATTTTTGCTCAAACGCACCTAAATTGCCCCCTTGAAACGATATAACTATTAAAAGCACAAATTTTATGATACAGGTTTACTATTTGAAAAAAATGTCGAAAGTCCGATGGGAGAAACGCTTAAAAATATTTTGAGCTTCTCGCATTTATTTTTTAGTTACTTAGACATGATGTACATTGTGCAGGCTGTAAGTCGAAGAAGGGTCGACCCCCTCCAATAAACCCCCCAATAAATAGTCGGGGGCTTTGAAACTCAAAAATTTGAACTAATCTCGTCAAAATACAATTTTGTATCAGTTTTAAGCTTTTTACGTCAAAAAGCAGCCGAGAAAAAGGCCCGGTATGGTAGGTCTGGGACACCCGGTAGATATAAAGGGTTAAAAATATTCATTTATAAACATAATATTTTTAAAAAAAATTCTAAGTGATAAATAAAAAATTTTTAAAATTTTATCTCGCAACTACTTTAAAATATTATAAAAATATTTTAAATAAAAATTTCAGGAAAATATTTTTCTGAAGTTATTTTTCTGACAATGTTAACAATATTTTCAAAATATTTTCAAAATATTATGTGTTTACTGGGAAGGAAGTGGCAGGGTTCCTTGTCGCTTCGCGAGGAAATCAGCATTTGTTCCTTGCGGCTCGCAAGGAAATCGAATGCATGGAAATCAAGTCGCAGGGAAATTACAGAGTTCCTTGCCGCTTCGCGGGGAAATTAGAACTTTTCCTTGCCACTTTGCAAGGAAATCAAATGCAAGGAAAACAAATCAGAAGGAAATTGCAGAGTTCCTTGCGCTTTGCGGGGAAATTAGAACGTTTTCCTTGCCACCTCGCAAGGAAATGGCAAAGTTCCTTGCAAAATAGCAGGGAAATCGCTGATTTCCTTGCAAAATGGCAGGGAAATCACCGATTTCCTTGCAAATCGCCAGGGAACATTTTCAGCAGGGAACTGTGGCTATTACTGATAAATCAAATTTTTGTAAAACATGGAGAAATCGCAGTTCAAGAGGGGGGCATTTTTCTACCCATATTCATAGGGGCAACATGTTTTATTTCAGGCTCCAATATACACAGTAGAAGTTTGCGCCCGGAGTTTAGTTGCATTTTGTATATTCCTAATATTTTGTAGCTTGCACTTATTTAGTTATGATTCAATTACTTAAATACTTTAATTCTGCGCACTTACAGGCGGTTGTGGCTGATATGATTATAATTGGTGTTTGCAATTTATAGCTCCTCACCTACGATTGTAATCCTCGCCTTGTTGAAAGGTGCTGTTGGCATGGTCATAAATAAAATCTTTAGGATGCGAAATTTAATTGACTTTCAAAAATTAGTTGCTAGGTATGTTTGTTCTGAGTTGGGCAAACGAGGTAGTACTTGAGCACTACGAGTACTGTACTTGGCATTCGTAAAATTTTTAAATCGCATTTCAACAGTAATCAGAGTAAATTTTCAAAGAATCAAGAACTGAGTACAGGTACTCATGGGACTCTCGACTACCCTGTTTCCCCAACTCTGGCCTTGTTGCACATTTCAGCCTCAAACCCATTTAAAAGTTATTCAACAGTACAGCAATAAGAAGTAAGTAAGTACACACATCAAAACAAAGAGACGAATGAACTTTCGGACTACTGATTGAGGAAGAATATTGAGACAATCTCCATGTAGAGAGCCGTTTTAACATGTAATAAGCACTGTACAAGGGATTAATCCTGTGTTGTATGCTAATGGATGAAAATAATGAAACAGGCTGGTTTTAATCTTACCTTAAAGCATCAAAGCTGGATCATTTCGGACAGCAACCAGGGGGGGGGGGGGTGTAAACAGGCGGACAACATGCCTTTCTAAACTCAAATTATAGGTAGCCGGAATGGCTTTTAAAACATTTGAAGATTTGGAAATTGCTGCTGCCACAGACCAGTTCAAGATTGTCAATTACTTAATATCTATATGCATGGTACTTCTCGTAGTACCATTTATATTTTAAAAATGGTCATAAACAAAGTAAAAACCAAGCAAGTCATTCAGAAAAATTGGGTGATTCACTTCAAAGACAAGTAAGTAATCCTTGAACCTTCTGATAATCCTGTAGCGTGAAAACAACACTGTAGGTGTAAAATGAATTTCTTGCAGCGTTGAAAGTGTATACTGTGTCGGAAGTCGGTACCTTTTAAGACAGGGAAATGTCCGAAAATACTGACCGGGATAAGGACATTCCAAAATGCAGCATAAAGACTTAAAATCCTGTCCAAAATCTCGGACTACTTTTTATACTCACATGACAGCCACATACAGCAGAGTTATTGAAATGTCAACACCACGTCGTGCGATGCACGAAACGGGGACCAATTCATTATAATGCTATATTCTTTTACCAAGGATATAGGTGTGAACATGAAGGCTGTAAAACGTTGCCATACTAAAATTTCGCTGTAAGGTTGATCGGAGAGCATCCATCTTGCTCCACTCATCTATTTTGCCCAAGTCAATTCGATTCATCCTAGTCAATTGAGCCACTCAACTGAATGTTAGCATGAGATTCGAGTGAAGTTCAGTCACAACTTCGTAACCACTTATTTATTGACTGCTTCCAAACAAGAGGGGAAAGTTACTTTATCCTACACTAGAATCTTAGGTGGATATACCGCTAAAGTAGTCGACAATTTTATCGCAACCGATTGGACCCAAGGATTCATGATTTACTCACAACATTCTAGAAAAGCTGATTTGATTGGTTCAGGTCAAAATTTGTTTCGACTTAGGTTACATCGAGTAGAATTAGACAAATCGAGTTGGCTTTCCCCGATTAGATCTAATATGTCCAAATTTAACACTATCATTTGTACTTGGCTTCTAGGTTTCTCTCTTCAGACTTTGTAAGATTATTGACAAGATTATGACCATTTTCCCTCATGTCCAGAGCCAAAGCCTGGCATCATAAACTGTGCAGTTCAGTGTCGAACACACTTCTTGCACTTTTTCAGCGTAGCTTCAGATAGAGGTCGTTTCAAAAAAGATTGCGTCTGACACTTCTTTGTTTACATGCGCGAGCGGGCGCTTTTTCGTCTTCTGCGCAGCGCATGCACCGTACTAGGGTAGTAGCGTTGACGGCGATAGGCGCAAAAGACGAAAAAGCGCCCGCTCGCGCATATAAACATAGAAGTGTCAGACGCAATCTTTTCTGAAACGACCTCTAGCTTCATAATGAAGCTTTTTTTCATCCTCGCAAAACTATCCGTTTGCAAGTAAAACATGTCGAATCATCTTAAATCTTAAGCAGTTTCAATGAAAGATGAGTCACTGTAACCATTCTATTAGGTAGAGGGGGACCATTTTGAGTATAGGGTTCTGACAAACAATGGTGCCTGTTTCCAAACCGCATCAAAGCGCACTGATGAGCGCTTGATTAGCAACGAGTTGAAACTCTGCGCAAACCAACCGCTCTCCCATACGCTCTGATGCAGTTCAGAAGCAGGCACCACTTCTTGACTTGATTTCTTGACCAGACTCGATACTCAAAATTGTCCTGCTTTACTAAATAATCTCCTCTGCTAATCTCCTCAATCAGTGCGCTGCTCTTCATGTGAAGAATCAGCATTCATGAGCGGATTTCAACTTTAACATTGTTTAAACCGTAAGTTATCATAATTTAGATATGAATGTACCACAGCAGAAGCATTTTGAGTATCAGGTTCTAACAAGTAGTGGTGCCTACTTCTGCATTGCATCAAAGCGCATCCTTGAGCAGGTGATTATCAAAAAGTCAAAACTCTGTGCTAAACAACCACACACGGATGTGTGCTAGTGCAATGCACTGCAAAAGCAAGCCCTACCACTTGTCTAAGCCTGATAGTTAAAATGCTTTAGTTCTAAATAAATATTTGGTAGGTATTACTAAAAACTCATGAGTAAATCATGAATCTTTAGGTCTAATTAGTTACGATTCAATTGTCGACTTCTTAAGTGGAACACCCTTCAGGCTATATAGACGTTTTTAGTGCAAAGTCAACGGTTAGCCAACAACCACAACAATGCGCTCATCGGTTGTAATCGGTTGGGATAAAACCCGCGTAGCGTTCCAAACTATCTCACTCATTCTATCGAAAATCGAGTATCACTCTATCTCACTCTATCTAGTATCGAAATTCGTATACAGGGCCTTGTTTTACGACATAATATTATCAAAATCGCATTAAAAAGCCTCGAAAAATTCATTTCTGCTATAAAATTTTACAAAATAAGTCTCTATATACAATTTTTGAAATTAGAGTGAGATGGCAGTACATAGGGGTCACGTGAGAGCGAGAGAGACAAACTGGCTTTGTTTGGAACGCTCATCACCGGCAGTCGCCATTACTAAAACCCTCTATTCACCTGACATTCCATTGTAGAACAATGTGATTATAACTCTCTCATCTTGTCGGACAGTTGTACTTAGGTAAATACCAGGGGCGTTCAATAAGTAAGTATCCCCCCCCTCTAAAATCCACGAAAATGGACCAAATTTAAAAACTTTAGATGAAAATCTTCCTTAGGATATACTGAATCCAGCTATTCAAGAATCAACGCAATCGGATAAAATGCGGCTGCACACGGGCCGCGGATGCGCGTTGCGGCGTGAGCCGCTCCCGCCGGCTCGGCCGAATTTTTAGTAGCGCGGCTAGAGAAGCTTCTCTTCAAAAGTTCATACATAACGTTCAACAACCGGGGAGGGAAAAAAATCATCGGTTAAAAACATGAGTTGGACTTACCTTATTTCTCCACATATCCACCTTTTCGGTCCAAACAGGTCTGATATCGAGACTCCAACTTTTTGATGCCTCGCGCGTAGAAATCCTTGGGCTGATTCTTGAAAAAAGTGCTGCAAGCATTTTTGACCTCCTCCACAGATTCAAAATGCACACCACCAAGTTCCGCCTTGAGATATGGAAACATTAGACCGAAAAGGTGAATATGTGGAGAAATAAGGTAAGTCCAACTCATGTTTTTAACCGATGATTTTTTTCCCTCCTCGGTTGTTGATTAAATGTATGAACGTTTGAAGAGAAGCCTCTCAAGCCGCGCGCTACTAAAAATTCGGCCGAGCCGGCGGGAGCGGCTCACACCGCAGCGCGCATCCGCGGCCCGTGTGCGGCCGCATTTTATCCGATTGCGTTGATTCTTAAATAGCTGGATTCAGTATATCTTAAGGAAGATTTTCATCTAAAGTTTTTTTAAATTTGGTCCATTTTCGTGGATTTTAGAGGGGGGGGGATACTTACTTATTGAACGCCCCTCGTAAATACTTAAAAAAGTTGTTACCAAACTCCAACCAAAGCTCGTAGTAAAATTCACTTCATGAGTGACTCAATCAACTTGGGCAAAAGAGATGAGTCGAGTGAAATGGATGCTCTCCGATCGACCTCAGCCCACTATTTCAGTCGACACCATTTATCATTGAATGAATGGATCACACAACTTGGTGTTTTTTAAAAAATCACCACATACATACCACTTTCACTCGTCGAAATGCCAAGAAAGGCTATGAGTTACAGCATTACGAGACAATAACACACTGTGACGAATTAAATGAAAGCTATGAAGAACTTGAGTGTTTCAATTAGTAGAAACTGAAATCAAGGCTTGATTGACAGAAAACACGCACAGTTCATAAAGAAATTCTAATTCTAAAGTCTCTGATAGAATTCGAAAACAAGCGAAAATTGCGGAGATAGGGAACTTCGGTTTGTTTTCACAACACATATCTCTAACCTTAAAATCTCCGAGGCGGTTACGCATGTTCACCAAAGCTTCCGAACTAGATATAGCTCGTTGGTAATCACCCAAACCCCCGTTGGTACGCGATCATTACGCGCGGAAATCTGACAACGCACGTTTGCGACCAAGCCGAAAATTGTCGATTTTTACGCAGGAAGTTTATGGCCAAAAACGAAACAAAACCATAACAAAAACATGCAGTACTTACTGCATGTTAAAAAAAAAAAAAAAAAAGCGGCCAGCAGATTTTGTATTGCAGTCTAGCGATACAAGAGAACATGCAGTCAATCAGTGTAAGCTGCTTTGACTGCGTTGTGATTCTTGAAATTCCGCTTTTCATTAAGTTTCATAGCATACAGGGTGTCAATTAAAAAAAGGGGCTAGGCCAAATATCTCGAGAACGGCTCCAGATTTTGAAAAACACTGAAACACGTGTTCAATTAGCTTGAGGGGGACATCTTTATAGGGGCTTTCCGATTTCGGGGCCATCTCTGAGGGGCCCGCAGGGCGGATACCACTTCCCTGAATTCAATACTTCAAACGGGGACCCCCATATTTTATTTATGAATCGAAAAGAGGGTGAAATTATCAGACTTTTGGTGAGAATCGAAGTTCATTATCGTTTTTCGTTTTTGATACATCGCAAGTCAAAGTTCGATTTGGACCAATTTTCAAAAAATCATTACGCCTCTTTGAAGAGTCGGAATTTAAAAATCAAGGACACAAAAATACTCTAAAAAGTAAGCCCTTTTCAGAAAAAAATTCGATTATAACGATTATAACAAACATTTAGTCAAATTTTGGTTTTGAAGCTCCCAAAACTTTTAGATGCTTTTGGCCCCCAAGGAGGGCCATCTGTAAAATTCCGAGGTACGACCCCTATTGAGTGATACATTATTCGAAAAGGCGTAACAAACTGAGCATTTCGGTGCAAACCGGAGTTCAATATCGTTTTTCACAATCGGAATCTGTAAATTGACATTCGATATCTCAAATGTAAAAACGATATCCACCTCCAGTTTGCGCCGAAATGCTCAGCTTGTTTCGTCTTTTCGATTGATGTATCACTCAATAGGGGTCGTAATTCGGAATTTTTCAGCTGGCCCTCCTTGGGGCCCAAAAACGTCTAAAAGTTTTGGGAGCTTCAAAACCAAAATTTGACTAAATGTTTATTATAATTGAATTTTTTTTTGAATAGGGCTCTCTTTTCAGAGTATTTTCTTGTCCTTGATTTGTGAATTCCGACTCTTCATTCGATATATCGAAAACGAAAAATGATGAGACGTTCAACTTGTACAAAAAGTCTTGGAATTTTACCCTATTTTTGATTATTAAATAAATAAATAAAAAAAATTGGGACCCCCTTTGAAGTATTGGATTTAGGGAGGTGGTAGCCCCCTTGAGGACCCCCCAGCGAGAGCACCCAAATCGGCGACCCCCTAAAAAGATGTCCTGCTCAAAATACTTTAACACGTGTTTTAGCGTTTTTCGGAATCCGGGGCCGTTCTCGAGATATTCGGCCTGGCTCCTTTTTTAATTGACACCCTGTATACATGGTGATCCAGAGCACCTGTACCAGGCATTTTTCTTGAGAATGGCCGATTGAAATGTTTTGAAACATGGAAGTCGGATAGGGAATCGACCCTAAATTTGTCATTTAACATATTATCGATAGCTTCCAATACTCAGCTCTTTGGGGCATATTTGAGGGGGGAGGCTCAATCACATCTATCTCAAGTTTTTTTTCAAAAAAGCTCTTTTCAAGTTATGAGAAAAGCTCGTGTCCTTGAAGTTGAGGCAATTTCCAACATTTTTGCTCCCACGGACATTTACCAAAAAACCTCAATTTTTTTAGTTATGGCGGATTTTTGGAAAAAATTTGAATTGGCTTTTGTGGCCACCCTGTTGAGAATTCTTCAAATACATAACAGATTCTGATCAAATGGATGTAACCATTTTGATTGATGTGCCGCTAGTTTGGTACCTCAATGTGAAAAAATTAGGTGTACTTCCTTAAATTTAAATTTTGGGCAGTCTATGGCTCAGACCATGGAATAGGTCCGATTCTGCCATTGAAGTCCCAAAATTTTGATTTGAAAAACGACCTTTTTTTCTCTCCTCAAGTTAACATGTTGCACATCGATCGGAAGGTTTCGATACATTTTTTCAGAATCTGTCAAGATTTGTGAGAAATTCTCAACTGGATAAGCACAAGGGTTGATTCAAAAATCTTCCAAGTCCTCATGGCTAAAAAAATCTGGGTATTTTGGTAAATGTCTATATGGGAGCAAAAATGTTGGCAATTGCCTCTGCTATGAGGGTATGAACAGTTTTCGTTCTTTTAGAAGATGTTTCTTTGCAAAAAACTTGATAAGTGTGTGAGCTTCTCCTAGTATGAGCGAGGAGCTGTTGAGGGCTTTTGAAAATATCAAACAGTAACAGATGTATCCCCCCCTCCCCTGTCTAACTTTTGAACGAGTTGAGATAAAAAGTTGCAGTTTGGACCATTCTTCATAACTTTAGATGAACTTTATTTTTCGGGGGTCAAAACCCTCCACCCCCCTAGGGGGCCCCTAAGGGGGCTATCTCAAAGTTTTCTAATGGCAACCCCTATCTCTTGATACATCGTTTGAAAAGGCATAAAATTCTAAAACTTTTGGCGCAAACTAGAGGTCGATATAGTTTTTCGTTTTCGATATATCGACGTTCAAAAAACGATTTCAAAAAATCAGAATTTCCATTTAAAAAGTTGGAATTAGAAAACTAGGAGTCCAAAATACTCTAAAAAGCAAGCACTTTTCAGAAAAAAGCACGGCTCTGCCATACATTTAGTCCAAATTTGGTTTTAGAGCCCCCCAACAATGTTCTAAAATATTGCCCCTCAGGAGGGCTACCTCAAAATTTCCGAGGCACGACCCTTATCGAGTGATACATCGCTCAAAAGGGCACACTGAACTGAGAATTTTGGCGCAAACCGCAAATCGATATCGTTTTTAGTTTTCGATATATCGAATGGTAAAGTTGGATTTTCTTCCGTTGTAAACTTCTGATATATCGAAAACTAAAAACGATATCGACCTGCGGTTTGCGCCAAAATGCTCAATTTAGTGTGCCCTTTTGAGCGATGTCTCACTCGATAAGGGTCGTGCCTCGGAATTTTCGAGATAGCCTCCCTGAGGAGCAATATTTCAGAACATTGTTGGGGGGCTCTAAAACCAAATTTGGACAAATGTATGGCAGAACCGTATTTTTTCTGAAAAGTACTTGCTTTTTTGAGTATTTTAGACTCCTAGTTTTTATAATTTCGACTTTTTAAATGGGAATTCTGATTTTTTGAAAATCGATTTTTGAACGCCGATATATCGAAAACGAAAAACGATATCGACCTCTAGTTTGCGCCAAAAGTCTTGGAATTTTACTTCTGCCCTTTCAAACGATGTATCATAAGATAGGGATTGCCATTTGAAAATTTTGAGCTAGCCCCCTAGGGGAGTGGAGGGTTTCGACCCCAAAAAAAATAAAGTATATATAAAGTTATGAAGAATGGTCCAAACCGCAACTTTTTGTTTCAACTCGTTCAAAAGTTAGACGGGGTGGGGGGATACATCTGTTACACCCTGTATATCATGTCTAACAAAGTAACTAAATAACTGCGAGAAGCTCAAAATATTTTTAAGCGTTTCTCCCATCGGACTTTAGACATTTTTTCAAATGGTGAACCTGTATCATAAAATTTGTGCTTTTAGTAGTACAATATATCTTGAAACGTATAGTCAGACTTAATTTCTGAATTTTTCAAGCTTATAAAAGGACTAGCCGTTCGATGCTCGCTTCTCTCGCTCTCACGTCTAGCCAGGGGGCTCCGCCCCCTGGACCCCTGACCACTCGTCCTGCAAGTGAATTTTGGCTATCTACGCAACGTCCGTGAAGTTGGCCCCCAACATTGATTTTTCTCAATTTTTTTTTGCTCAAAAATTTGCTATCGATTTTCTATCCTTTGCCATACCTTTCAAAATGTTGCTATCCTCACCCAAATGTTGCTACAATCAATTTTTGTTTGGGGGGGGGGGGGGGCAGCATCACGCCAGCCCCCCAACCTCGAGCTACGGACTTCCGGAATGGCTCAAAAAATTCCTCTCACTTGCTATTTTTTGGCGTCTTTTCGGATTTTTGTGGAAAAGTAGACCACTGGAGCTTTCGTTTAACACGTTAATGAGCGAAATCGGGCCGATAGTTTTCGAGATCGAGAGCAAACACACTTTTCTATAAATATAGATATACAATTAACACGGGGTGTCGTCTTATTTTGGACCTCAGCGCCCCCCTTTGCTGAAATCGATAATTTTCGGATTTTTGTAGAAAAGAAGAGCACAGGAGCTTTCGTTTAACACGTTAATGAACGAAATCGGGCCGAAAGTTTTCGAGATCGAGAGCAAACACACTTTTACTTTTCGATTTTATTTATATAGATACTATGTAAAAATACTTCAGATCACCAAGTTTCAAGTCTTTTTGATTTGTAACTGTGGCTATTACTCATAAATCAAATTTTAGAAACATATGGAGAAATCGCAGTTCAAGAGGGGGGCATTTTTTTACCCATATTCATAGGGAAAACATATTTTATTTCGGGCTCCAATATACACAGTAGAAGTTTGCGCCCGGAATTTAGTTTCATTTCGCATATTCCTAATATTTTGTAGCTTGCACTTATTTAGTTATGATTCAATTAAATACTTTAATCTTGCGTACTTATAGGTGGTTCTGGCTGATATGATTATTGGTGTTTGCAATTTATAGCTCCTCACCTACGATTGTAATCCTCGCCTTGTTGAAAGGTGCTGTTGGCATGGTCATAAATAAAATCTTTAGGATGCGAAATTTATTGACTTTCAAAAATAAGTTGCTAGGTATGTTTGTTCTGAGTTGGGCAAACGAGGTAGTACTTGAGCACTGCGAGTACTGTACTTGGCATTCGTAAAATTTTTAAATCGCATTTCAACGGTAATCAGAGTAAATTTTCAAAGAATCAAGAACTGAGTACAGGTACTCATAGGACTCTCGACTACCCTGTTTCCCCAACTCTGGCCTTGTTGCACATTTCAGCCTCAAACCCATTTAAAAGTTATTCAACAGTACAGCAATAAGAAGTAAGTAAGTACACACATCAAAACAAAGAGACGAGTGAACTTTCGGACTACTGATTGAGGAAGAATATTGAGACAATCTCCATGTAGAGAGCCGTTTTAACATCTAATAAGCACTATACGAGGGATTAAACCTGTGCTGTATGCTAATGGATGAAAATAATGAAACAGGCTGGTTTTAATTGTGATAACTGAAATTAATAAGGATAACGAAAAGGAATAATGATGGTTGAAATAATAAGATTCGAGTAATAAGAGACGTAAGTATATTCTAGGACAGCGGATAGCGAAGTATATCCGACGAACGATTGATGAAGTAACAATGATGCCCGGTCAGGGTTACCACCTGATAGGGGCCAACACAGAATACAGTGTTTACCAACTTAAACAATAATCAAGCGTCATAAAATTCTCCCTGGGCAAATTCAGACTTGGGAGACTAGAAAATTTGATGATAGTCAAAATTTACATATTTACAACAAATGACTAGCAACAAATAAAAGGAAATGAAAATAATAAGTATTTAAAGTTAAGAAACTAAATGTCACTTAAAGAATAAGACTAGTAAACTAAGTCATTCGTCGGTTGCTTAGAGAGCAGAGAAATTAAAGAAAATAAGCTAAGTAATCGCTTGATTTAGCGACAAAGTTAAAGTTGATAATTAGGACAATTATTAGATTTATTAATTTTCTAATTAAGAGATTAAGTTTGAAACCAAAATTAATGTAATTAAGTTTGAGTTCACAAATTTAAAGTAAGGCTAAGAAGGG